>JANIJG010024469.1:0-75348 GCA_024611175.1 Megaceryle torquata
AAGGCTGGTGGTGGTCTCTTATCCCACATGCATAAGATAAAATGAGAGGAAATGGCCTCAAGTTGTATCAGGGGAGGTTTATATTAGATATTAGGAAGAAATTCTTCACTGAGAGAGTGGTTAGGCATTGGAACAGGCTGCACAGGGAGGTGGTGGAGTCATCATCCCTGGAGGTGTTTAAAAAACAAGTGGACATAGCACTTCAGGCTATGGTTGAATGGAGAGATAGATGTTAGGATGAAGGTTGGACTTGATGATCCTAGAGGTCCTTGCCAACCCTAAAGAATCTATGACTCTATGATCCAGTCTTTCCTTAAACACCTCCAAGGATGGAAGATTTCCAGGATTTCCATGTACTTTTAAAAATGTATTTTGGAAGAGGCAATGATAGAGCTCCTGTCCCTTTTCTACTTTTATCTTCTGGTATGTAAAATATTTTTAAAAATAATTATTTTAATCTATTAGTTAGAAATATTATTACAAATATTTTATTTTTATTGTTATTTTTATATTTCTGCTGTTTTAGTTTTTATTCATATTATTTTTATTTATGCTTATCCCTGAAAAATCAGTAGTAGGATTAGAGTCTGGTAGTTTTGTATCTGATGCTTTCTGCCGTCTTTCTTTAATGATGCGTAACTTCAGTCACCTCTCTACAGCATGGCTGTCCTTATTAGTAGAAGACAGGGTCTTGTTCTTTGAACTTTTGAGCATTCTAGGTATAAATAACATAAAGACTTCTATAGTTTGCAAAATACATATTGTAAGGACCCCTTTAGTTTGGAAATCCATCTGTACTCAGGAGATGGAAAGATACTGAAGAGAGCATGTAGTTGGAGCACCCCACAACATTTGGCCAAATAAGAGATCCTCAAGGAAAGGGGTTTATTCTTCTTTGTGAAGTCAAGACCAGAAAATAACTCACAAGCCATTGAGAGGGAAGATTAGAAAATGGAGATCTTAATTGCTTTTCATTATTTTATATAATTTAAAAATATCTCATAATTTCTGTCTTGCAGAAACTAAAAGAAATGAATAAGTGAATCTCTAAGGGTTAGTTGCACTACAAGTGAAAGGCTTAATATTCAGGTGTGGAAATGTATACATTGCAGAGGGTGTTTAATATTAAAAGGACACATATCTGGAAATAGTTTGCTTTAAATATATGTAAAAACTGATTCACTGCAGCATAATTCCAGTTTTGAAGTCAGTTGATTTCAATGTATTTTGGGACTGAAGTAACGCAAGAGTGAATCAGTTCCATAATTATTTTGGGAAAAAAATGTTATGCTAGGAGTTCTGGAGAATTTTTGTTGTATGAATCATTACTGTTTAGGGAGGGAAACAATACCTTTCTTCATATGTCTAAATGAGTTCTGTCTTGCATATGCAGAAAAGTTTCCTTTTAGGCTTCATTAGTGAATGAACTTTTTTCCTCTGTAAATAGCAGATGTCTCAAACAAGTAAAAGAATTCTGGCATGCTATTATGAGACAGAATCCTAAAAAATACAATTATTGTAATAAAGAGGGACTGAAGGTTTCAAAAACTTACCTAATAGCAGCTCTAAAATTAACCTGTTAAAAAAAAAAAAAAGATATTTTCCCCTGCCTTTGACAACTGAAACTATTAATTAAAAAGAAAGAATCAAGTTCTTAGCATTTTCTCAGTGATGAAGAGAGGGCAGCATTTTGGGTGTAAGCTAATCAAATGTATGAGGAAGAAATTTTAGTGGCTATATTAATTGCTATAGAACCATTGGCCGTAATGCATCTTGTTACAGGGATTTAAGGTTGTCAGGTCCAAAAAACTTTTTTTTTGGTCAGTTTTCATTAAGGTGTATTAATTACATTAATAGATAGGCTATGTGTAGTTCCTTAATTAGCTCAAAAAAGCACACTGATAAGTATGTGGGAACCGCTGTCATAAATCTTAAAGGTCTGTAATATTATTTAGGTTTTTTTTGTTTAAATTGTCTGAGGTAGACAAGCATTATTAAAGCAGAAAAGTAGAGAAAAAATGTTGTAAATATATTTATATAGCACAGAGAAATATTGAAACACCAATGAGCTGTGACTTCTGTAGCTCTTGTCAGCTAAATATTCTTACTGAGTATCCATGCAGAAATGTAAAATCTTCCTCTATGTTTATTAAAACCATAACTTAGTGTGAAAAGACAGATGCTTCAGGAAGAATGGGAAAGCTACATGACTGATTGTGACTGGAATATATTTGTAGTTAATGTAAATCTACCAAATACCAAAGGACTGCAACCTGTTTGCCACGGAATTTCAAAGGTGACTCTCTGCTTGCAAGAAGCATTCAATTGTGGTCAAGCTCAGTATTCATGTCTGACATATTGCTGTCCAGATTTCAGCATATCAGGTAAAAAAATTATGCCAGTATTGTTTTTTTCACAGAGAGAGAAAGAACATCCTTCAGTCTGTAAAGGCACAGGAAATGATGTGATTGGTGTATGCAGAAGAAAGATGAACCGCTCTCACACAATGCTGTCAGCCTTTATTGAAAAGGTTTTTTTTACAGCAAAATGAAAAAGATTATTAAAACCTGACCTTGTTAGTCTCTGCTTATGCAAAGATTTATTCATTCATCAAATGCAGAATTATGAGATTGCTTGATTTAGTAGCTGCTAACATAATGTTTTTACTATTAAGAACCTATAGAGAATCAAGGAAAAAAAAACCAATCACCAACAAGCCCAAGACAACAACCACAAAACCCTGAAAGCATGTAACAGTAATAAAATGATTATAGTTAGACCTTTGTTGACTTTTAATCCTTTGGCATGCATGTTGTGTCAGAAAATATTACAGGTACGTTCGTGACTGAAGCATGAACAATTACTGAAATTGGATTGGAAAAATACAGCCTGTTTCTTCTTCCTGATTGCAATGCCAGATTACACGCGGGAAGGAGATACTGATAGCTGAACCTTAGCTTCTATCATTTGATCATCTTTGCATCAATAGTAATTCCTGCAGAGGTCAGATAAGCTGCAAGTGAGAAATAAAATGTTTATTTTGACTAGGAAAGTGAAAGCCTTTGTTTGGTTATGAAGCCTTCTCTGTTTGAAGGACATCTAGAAGAATCAGAAGGTTGTATTGTGGCTATTTTTCTGCTGTTTGATTTTCAGTGAAGGCTGTGACACGTTGTGATATTTCATTGCATCTTGCTATGGCAATGTCTTAAAACCCATGTTTATGGCAGTGTACTCCTTTCATATTTCATTACATGCAGTTGCCACCTATCTTCCTAATAATGAATCTAATTTCATGTTTTCTAGTTGACAAATTTATTTCAGCTCTTTCTTCTTGGATTTTATGTTTGTTATTTATTAATACCTTGCAGTTCATTGATGATTGCAGGTGACTGTAATGTACTAACCTGTGGCATTTAACTTTTAAGTTCTGCATTCTTTAAAGCATACTTTTGTCTACATATACAAATGTAAAGTGCTGAAAAATAACACTTGAAAACCAAGGTGGGCTGTATATCCAAAAATAATAATTTTGTGTGATGCCTTCTGAAAGATATTATGTTTTGCTTTTGGATTATACTACTTATATATATGAGATGAAGATGTAATTGATAGATATAAGTATTGATAATGACACTATGGAGAGCATGGCTCATTCAAGCCTTTTTTCTTGCTAGTATTTAAATAATGTGCCTAATATTGAGAATGCACTTAAGTATTTCCCTTCTGGGTGTTTGAATCTTTGCTTGCTTTTATGAAAACTAATGATCTGTTCTGCCTTTAGACCCTGAATTGGAAATTGTATTAAGGTCTGCTCGTACAGCTCTGTCTTGACAGCTTTGGAGCTAGATCATAAAGAAGCTACAGTTAAACAGCCATTTGTGGGAAAAGATTTAGTGATAAACATGGAAATGGTCCTAATCCAGTAAAAAACATTCACACATTTTCTGCATGCATTGTCCTTGGCTTGAAAGTACTATGATCTGCTGTAAGAACTAGCATTTTACTTGTATTTTAGGCAGAAAAGAGAATTAGGAAGCAGAAGAAAGAATGTGGAGTAACTGCACAAAGTTGTTCAGATTCACAGTCTATCTAAGTGGGTGATATGCAATATTTTACGTAAAGTCTGCTCAACAGAAGAGGTGGAGGGAAAAGACAGAGGAAATCATTGCACTCCTGTGCAGACCTGTGGTGGATACATGACTTTGGTGCCATTCTGGTGTCCTCATCTCAAGCAGGACAGAGCGAAAGAGATGGTGTGAGAAAAGGCAACCAAACAGGTGTTGGGGTTGTTTGAGGAGGCATTAAGGAGGCTGGTTTGACATGCCTGTTTTAAACAGTATGAAGCTGAGAAGGGGTAGGATTGCATTTTACAAACTCTGGGAGGTGGTGAATACAGCAAATATAAAACTTCAGTGCTAGAGGTATTTCTTAAAATGATTGCTTGAAGCAGTTAAAGGAAGTACTTCCTTACCCAGGGGTTAGTGAGCATCTGGAATTTGATACCAGAGGAGGCCATAGGGCAGGCTGTATCACCAGGATCAGAGAGGCATTATGCACATTGATGAACAAGAGGTTCATAACCAGGATCAGGAAGGGATGTGTCTTTCATCCCAGTGGTAACAGCTGTGGATACTGGGGGACCATGAGAGGAACAAACAGTGGAGTGCCCAGGCATCCCCTGACCAGTGTCCCCTGCTACCACAGAGTGCTGGGCTTGAAGGTTGACCCGTCCACTGCAATGTACTTAGTGCATAATGTCCTATGCACTTAATTTTAGCTTTAATTGGATTTAGGTCTAGCTAGGATGGATACCTGTAATAATCTGTCTGTGACAAAACATATCTGTGCCTGGGATAATTTATTTTACTATTTAGACAACTGTTACACCCTAGAATGATGACCTTGACTCACTTATGCCTGCTATGTCTTTTACTGTGGGTCAATGAAATGTTAAACTGTAGTAACTACTTTACCAGATGACTGTAGGAAAATTGTAGGGGAGTATTTTTGTTATGGACACCAATTTTGAGGTTACTCTATTTGTTTGCCTTACATGACTATGAATTATTTTTTCTGCATGGTCAGAAGTACAGAAAAGGGACAGTTATGTATGGAAGTTTGAATAAATCATTGATTCTCAACAAAACAGAAAGAAGTTTGCAAAGGATAATTTATTTTTTTTCCTCCTCATTAGCTGCAGCCTCCTCCTCCTTGGATATTGCCTTATGTGAATGAGGGCTTAACCTTCTTCTGACCCTTTAGAGACATCTTCTGCCCTTTGCCAGAGCAGCCAAGGTGTGGAACAGGGACCACTGCCTTAATTTCTATATTTCCATGATTCTGCATATTTACAGAGAATATGAATTATTATTATTAAATGAGATAAAATTAATATAAAGAGAGAAGAATGTAAAACCAGTGGAAGGCTTTATGGCTAGGAAGAACCAAGAAGAACATCAAGTCCTAAATACCTTTGTACCAGCACTCAGTGAAATGAAAATAAAGTAAGCAGTAGTGACAGGTTTGACTTTTGGGTAGCGGGTGAATCTTGAATAAATCCAAGATTTATTAATGCCAAGACAACAATATCACTAAGGTTCCTTATGGATTTACACCTATTCATCGTTAGCCTCTGCATAATTTATCTGCACTATTTAAATGTGAATTTTATAGATTTTAAGTTTGGAATTTGGAAAACTAAATTATGGATATACCCTTTGAGGAGGAAAAAGAATTACAAGATTTACATATAGTGAAAAAGCAAATAATTGAAGATCACCTTCTTCTCTGCACTCTTGTGTACCTGTGGTCCCAACCACCTAAATTCAAGGCATTATACTTTCTGTCTCATCTGCTCTCAGAGGCATTGTTATTTCATCAGGCAGTGAAAGTTGATTCAGATCCCCTTTAAATCACCAGACATCATTCTGTTAACTCTTGTATGCCTGAATTGGTCCAGACTTTCCAGACTCCTGACACATGGGGTCCCTACCTATATCAGAGCCTCAAAAATACTGATTTTATACTGAGACTGCATTTCAGAAAGTACCTCTGAAAACACCACAAACTGCGATAAATAGAAGCAGAACTACAATACTAAGGTCTTGTTGCTGTGGGAAATTAAATAACAAAGAAAATCTGTAAGCACACCCAGTATTTAAGTGCAGTAAATCAGTTTGGTGTATACACTAAGCTCTTTTAAAAGAAATGTAACTTTGTGGGGTTTTTTTATTCTCATTCTCAGATTTCTCTTTCTGCTTGAACCTCAGGCCTTGTGATATGTTCTCCCAAGGATTTAACAGCTACTACTTCCCTTAAAAGATGCATGTGAAATAAATACCTTTTGTCTGGTGGGGTATCAGAGGCAGTACCACCTGGGAGAAGAGGCAGCTTATCCTGCAGAGACCAGCACAGCTCTGATGGGCTGTTCTTGCTCTTTTTCCCAGCAGTGAAAGTGGTGGCTGCTACAAGGTTTGCTTTCAGGCTGTTGAGACAAATAGCCGTCTCTGCTCCTGTTTCATGTGTTGCAGCACTGCTGCATAGTACTGTGCACGGGTTGCAGTGATGTTGAACAGAAACTGTTGCATGCTGAAATTCTGAAATTCAAGCAAACAGGAGAGCAGGGAAAGCGGAGTGTGAAATGCAGTTATTGGGTATGATATTCTGATGCTGACAGTTCAAATCACTATGTAAATAAGAATTCTTCAATAAGAATTCTTTCAATAGACCTCTGATATCTAGAACAGGATTTCTGCCTATTTTGCCTTTGCTTTATTTATGCAAGGCACTACTGTGCTTCTTTCTTCCCCAGACCTTGAAAGCAGAGTTTGTTTTAGGAGGACTGTATTCTGTATGTTTTTCTTCTTTCTGTATGGTATTTTTTCAGGCCATGACCAGAAAGAGGTCACCAGTGTAGAATTTCAGAGTGTGGTCTTCCCCTCTCCAAACCTACCTTTGTTGATGAGCACTGGAATGGACATGATTATGGCCAGTAAAATAATATTATCACTGCCTTCTGAGATCATGCACATGGAAATGATTGGGATATCATACTGGTGAGACCTCTTGTTGTAGGTCCTTTGCAAAATCAGACAGGTGTCACTATTTCACTTGTATTCTGTGTTTTCAAGGTTTTCATGCATTTTCTGCTTCTAAAAGTAAAAAAACCCAACGACAGATGCACTAGGGAAACAACCTGAGCTTTTCCAAATGTTTTCATTGTTAGTCTTTCCCCTGTGTTAGCTGTAATGGCCCTAACACTAGTCGAAAAACATTGTTAGGTGGTTGTCAGCTTCTCTTAGATGTCTGTTTCTGAGCCGATCAGATCTTAAAAGGTTATTTTTCTAAAGATGCATGCATATTAACCATTCACAGGTGATAAGATCCTTTTTCTTTTGCCCTTGCAATGCCATTATAGGAAGAGGTGGAACGAAAACGGATTGTGTTTACATTGAGGATCCAAAGGGTAGACCTGTCAGACCTAGCTTGAAATGTGTATGATCTCCTTCAATTTCCAGTGTAGTGCAAAAGCCGTATGGTATGTGCATCCCCACTCAGGTGAGCCATTTGTGAGCTCCCTATCATGTCAGCTCAAGGGCTACAGTGCCCAGTTGAAAACTGGTCTGATACTGACCTGCTGTTGATCTTTGGGTTAAGTTGCACTAAGTCCAAAGTCTGTCACCCAAGCCCACGCCAAGTGCAGCTGAAGCCAGCTGCCTCAAGTCTTAGTCTTGAGCCCCAACCACTGGACCATTACACTCTCTCCTAAGACACACCTTTGAAAAGCTAATTGTGTCTATCCAGGCATTTCATGCTGATACTTGTTTTTAGAAAAAAGTATCTCCATTTTGGCAGAGATCCCTCTTTCCCTGTAGGTCAGTTTCTCTAGCTCCCCTTTTTCAGCTTTTGCCCTTCTGTCAAGGAAAATGACAGACCCCTTCTGAAAATGAGGGGTCTAGAAGAAAAGCACTTTGAAGTAATAATTACAGTTTGTTAAATGAGAGTCACAATATTTGCAACATCTAAGTCTAAACTTAGGGAAAAGAATAGTTGAGGCACAGTATATCATGAATTATATTTACAATGAATTTTATTTTCCATCAAGTGCAAGCAAACATTGAGTAAATCTCTATCTCCACCTTAATTTACCTGTTGGGACATACCCGTGTGATGGATTTCTTCAAGGACTTATAATTCAGTAGTTACACATTAGTTCATAATTGGTTGCTGTTGTCATAAACCTATTAAATTAATTTCCTGTGCAGTAAGTCTTACCCTTTTCTTCTGTGTTTTCCGTTTTACAGTGTTGATAGAACTTAAACACAGTTCACATAACTAAACAAGGCACTTGATTAAAGACAGTGAGAAAAGTGGTTGAGATGTTACGGGCTAGTCTTTCAAAAAGTGTTCTTAATTAAAACTTGCATATTCATACTTGTTACCAGATTTCTGTGCACAGATGAATCTAGAAGCTTAATCTAATTATTATGTAAACAAATAGCAATTTCCATTTACACTGTGAATACAAAAAGGCTTAGCTGTGGGGAAAAAAAAAAAGCATCTCCAACTTATAGCCTAAGGTTGGATATTTGGTGCTTTGTGCAAATCACAGATATTAGAAGATGTATCCCCTTTTAGCTGCAGCTATTATATTTTTAATGTGATATACATACTGGTGGGCTGTTAAGACAGAGTTAGAGGACAGCTAGAGGCAGTAAGAATGAAAAAACTATTGCAGCTGAGTACAAAAGTTCTTTGTAAAAAAAAAAAAGATAAAAAAGGACACTGGTGAAAACATATCTAGCATACTTATTTCACTGTATTAGCAATGGGGGTTTTCAGAAAGTGAGACTGATTAGGTCTTTTGGTTATTTCGGAGATTTGAGCGCATTTTAAGTTCTTTGTAGAATTGGAACCTGATACAAGTGATGGTTCACACTACAGTTAGCAAGTGCAGTCATGAACTGATTTCAAGAGAGATTTGAACTAATCTTGTGTGTTGAAATATAAATGGTACTCTACAGAAAGGCTTATAATTCCCACATGACCAAGCATGTTTAACTGAGTCAATAAAATGATAAGGTGATAGTGATGTGACCTAAACGTTGCTTTAGGTGAGGTATGCAGCCTAAGAAAGTGTCTCCAGGAAAATGTTCTTAAAATATATTTCCATGTAAAATTAAACTTGGGGGAAAAAAAAAATCATGATGACGTCATTGCTAAAATACAAGAAAGAAAATCACCTAACATACCATATTGAAAGAGAAAAATGCCTTCACTATGTCATTTGCTCTAAATTTTATAGTAATCATCATGCAATTGCACTTTAATTGCTGTATAATTATGTTCCCATATATGGTTTCAATCCACATTTCCTTTTTATGTTTGACACGTTAGTTTTTTTCATCAAGTGCTAAAACAATGATTCAAAGTGAAATCTATAAGAAATTATTATAAGATGATTAAATTATAATTACAGGGATATTATTTGACATAATCAGATTATGATCTCAGAAAGAGAGACATGTATTTGTTACAAGTTTTATATGCAGTTACTATATCTGTGACAGAGTAGGTGTTTCTCACAAAAGAAAGTGGAGGAGTAAGTCTTACACATAAAGCAGACAAGTTCCCCTAAAAACCTGATTTTAGAAAGAAGAAAATATTTCTTGTCCTATATGCCACTATGACTTCTAACCTCATTATTCTAGTTAGAATACTTCTTCTGGAATTACTTCAAAGCTCTTCAGGTTGACACTCATTTCATGAAATTCAGTTCTTACCTGAGTATAATAAGCCAGAAAGAGGTTTTGTTGTGTTTCATATTTTAAATGGCGTGAAAAAAACAAGGAAGACAAAGATAATAAAACAGCTGGTCTTTACAACAAAAAAATTTGCAATCTGTTTTTTATTTTAAGTGGAATGTTTGGCTGGGTGCAGATAAGTGTAAGTGAGATGGGAGTGTTTGTCCCCCTCTGTCCTGGTGAAATTATCATCAGTTCTTGCAGCTGTAAGGAAGGAAGAAGGCAGCATAGCATCCACAGGAATTGTTTCTCCTTGACTCACTTTAATCCAGAATAGGACTGAGAGGTTTTGGCAAATTCTAATTGGAGTGACATGTATGGCCCACGATCCAGCAAACTGTACCTAGGAACTGTAACGATGTGCTTGTATGTGAAGATTGTAGTCTGCCTTATGAAGATTGTTTTGTGTGAAACCCTTGGGTGGCTGCTAATACCTGTCTATCTTTTTTGCATTACCTAGATTAAATTCTGTAGGCAGCACATATATTAACTGTATGTGAAAAAGCAAATATTGATGATCCTCATGGAAACAAATCAGGAATGTTATTTCCATATTTGTGTATATATATAAAACTATAAAGTTTTCATGTTGTCTACTACCTGTGTTCTAGGTAAAAATTGAAAAATTAAGGCATCATTCATGTGGTCATATGTCTTGATTTTGATATTTTTTGCCTTTCTTATATCATTAATGCCTCACAAATGGCTGTGATACTACCTGAAGTTATAAAAGTTATTTTTTAAATAATAAATGCTGCAAGAATTGTATGCAACCTCATAACCTTGCTCTTGAAAATTAGCACTGAATTAGTAATCCAAGGGACAAGTTTATAGGTTTAATAAAGTGCTTTGGCAGCAAATAATCCATTTAGAGGATGTTTCTAGTTGAAAAGCATTATGCCAGTCATTTTGAAATTGCATGTCAGCAGGACTAAAAATATTGGATGTGAAAGCAGAAACTGCAGTGACAGAACTGTTAGGGGAAATACTTTTTGTTTTTTAAAGAAACACAAAAATCTTTGTGTTCATCATTTGAAGTGCTCTGAAGAACAGAAGCAGAAATGGGTTACTGAGATAATACAGATTCCAATGGATGCTAGGGGTAGAAGGTGAATTCTCTACTAATATATTCAATGACAAGTCACAGTGCTAGCAGCTTGTTTTTACAGGAAATCACAAGCAGATATACTGAGAAGAATGAGAGGGGTTAAAAAGATGTGGAGGTCTGTTTATGTGCAATGAACCCCTCTGTCACCAGTTAGGCTGTAGTGAGAAAAAGCTCTCTACTCAGGAGGGAGTTGTCATTCAGGCTTTGTAACCTGTGCTTGCACAGGTGAGAATTGGGTGAGGAAACTCCTTTATCCTCAGAGAGTGGGCTCAGAGATGCTCTGAAAGTGATGGGGAAAGTGGTGTACTCTTGAGTCTTTTCATGCACTGTCCATCACTGTAACTTTGTGTTTAAGTTATCTTTTGTATTTGGGTATCCTTCTTACTCTCCATAGGTATGCTATGGTAGCAACGTCTCTATTATGCCTGTTAACTTCCCAGGAAAGTGAAGATAGGAGATTGAATGTTTTCTGAATACTTGGTTGAAAATTATTTCAGATTGGCTTATGAAGGGTGTTGTCATGTAGCCTGAAAACTATGATATTGATGGATATATAGGAGAGATACCTAGTTGAGCAACTTTCAGATTTTAGTAAATATCTTTGTCATTGTTCTGGAAAAGAAAAAAAGAAAAGGAAATTCCTAGAGGCAGCTAAATCAGGAAAAGTGGTGAATGCTTGTGAGGATGGAAAAGTTTAATTTTACACAGACACTTAGAAGCTGAAGAAAGGGGCAGAAAATATATTAAAAAAATTAAAGTTCAGGGAAGTGAACTTAATATATCTGGAAAATAACTTAGCTATTTAGTGGGAGGGAAAAATCAGCAAGACATCAAGGAATGAAACTGAACAGCAATTTTCATTTTATTATGCAGATGAAAATCTGGAAGAACTCCAGTGATTCCTAAGAGTAGCAAATTATACCTTCCTGACACATGAATGTAATTCCTATTGATACAGTGGCATACCAATCCCTTTTATATCTGAGAACAGGCTTGTTGCTGTAGAAGTACAGGTGGTCTGAAATCAGGGTATGGCTGTGCACCAGTTTGCAAGCTTAACTGAACCTCTCTCCAGCCAAGGCCTTAATTATGTGTTTAACTTTAAGCTGGCAGAAGTCCATGACCTTAAATTTAGCTTTCCAGATGAGAGTTTTTGTGTGTGCTGTTCGCTGTAGAAGAAAAGCACGGTGTATTACCTTGATCTGATCTCTCAGCAAAATAGTTACCCTACCCACAGCTCACAGGAAAAAATGTAAAACTCTTCCCTTAACTGGAGTAATCCCAAGGAAAGTGCATAGGTTAATTTTGCCATCAGACTTCATCTCTAACCTTGAGCAAGTAATTTTAAGCATCTGCATCTCCATTCTCAGCATGTGCTTTTATTAAGCTTACACCTCTTCCATTTTATGTGCTGTTTATTTTGGCTGGAAACTCAGCTGGGTCCTGTTCCGTGTTTACATGGTGTAAGTACTGTAGACTCTGGACATTGCTGGAATATAAGTAAGAATAATAGACTGAAAAAGACATAAAAGCAAAGGTGAGAAAAAAAAGCAATGTTCTGGGTGTGTGCTGGACTGTCACTTAAACAGTTTTCATTATTTGTCCTGGAGAGGGAGGCATTCAGCAGTGTCCATCTCTGAGGTATAATTTTGTTTGCTGAGGTGCATGCCACACAGTGGCAGCAAATTCTAGCAATGGACTCTGCCTCTGAAATGCCAAGAGGCAGGTTTTTTTGTATCATTACAGTATAGAGGGTCACTGGCAGTGTACCATCTTTTAACTGAGCTGCTGATTAAATAATATCCTCATTACAATACATTCAAATTGATTTAATTTGGCATCAACTTTCTTGATGAAGATACTTTAAATCTTAGAGGTGCTAGAGTCTTTTGATTTTTGTCAAGACTGAAACAAATACCATCCAATATTCAACTGTAAACCTCATCCTCATAAAAAAGGTAACTGCTTGCATTCTCAGCCATTGTCACCAACCTATGATCTAAAATTCCATAATGCCTTTTCACCCACTTCTGTCATTTTTGTTTCCCCATCTTTGTGATGGAGTGCAACACACAGACACATTCACTCATTACAGCCTCATAAATCCATGGGTATTTGTGGCTTAGGGAATGGATGATATGTCACCTAATGAGAGATGATAAACTTGAGCAGCCCCTGCTGCTCCCTCAATGTGAGGTAAGGAAGAAAGGTTATACTGATTTGTGAGCGGATAAATGAGGTAGATAGGTGTTCAGAAAGTCCTTGAGAGACTTCTGGGTTTCACCAGGTGGGAGTACAGTCCTCTTGTCTTTATTTGCATAGAACAAGCCATCATCTTGTTGGGACTGGATGAAAATACCATCAGTTGTTGATGCCAGTGTGTGACAGTGGCCTTTGGCAGACTCTTGGTGTCCTGACTTTATAATTTCTTGCTGATTCAACAGGAATATTGGTCATGGATCAATATAAGCAATTGTTGGCTTGTCTGCACCACACTTCTTTTTGTATGGCTTGTGTCAGTCTAAGTTTTGAAAGTGCTGGTCCTATAGTAAAGTGGTAAAATACAGCTAAGTTTGGCCACTGGGATAGGAAGGAGAAGAGCACCTGCTGGTCTTTTACAGAAATTAATGCTTTCTATGAGGGCTGGGATTTTCCTATTGGGAAAGGAGCTCTTAGCAACAAGGGTTGAGCCTCAGAAACTCTTAGGAGGATTGTGTAAAAGAGTGTCTATAAAGAAATCAAAGTTTGTATTGCCTGAGCTGGAATGTTTTCCCTGCGCCTTATTACCATACCATCTGTGGCTTGATATCTAGATATCTTTGCAATATCTGCTGCTTTCTTGGGGCTATTTGGGTTTATTTTTGATAGGCATATTCCTATCAGATATTTATTTCCAACTGCTTTTTAAATACTAAGGTGTATTAACTACCATTTTAATTATGTTACATTTTCATTAGGACATAAATAAACTAACAAGTCCGAAAAAGTCTGTGACCTGGCATGTATGTGTACCCAGTGCTTTGTTTTTTATTCAAATCAAATGGAAATTGTAGTTCTGCATTTTTTAATTTGTGGTGGCGTTTTTTATTTTTTAAAAATTTATTTAACCTTTCTTCAGTCTAGACACTCTTAGCACTGGAAGTTATCTCTCTTTTTTTGACTTTTCCTTTCTTGAACACATGCTTCTGTGCCTGCCTGGTCTCCTCAAAGTGAGTTCAACTCACTGCAGTTTTCCCTTTCATGTTCAATGTCTCCTTTACCAGGCTTTCCTGTTGCCACTGGGTGTGCATCCTACATTCTCCTGCTGAAACTGCTCCTTGAGCATGTTTCCCAAAGGAGATTTTTGACCTTGGCTATTTATAGACTAAAAATTAAAGTTAATACAGTTGCTTAAAAAAACCCCAAACAAGCCTACTGCATTATCTCCCATTTGTATGTATTAGTTTCCCAAGTGACCACATAATCATATTGTCCTTCTGCCTTGCCCTTTCTTCTCCTTTACTTTTAACTTAGTTTATAAGCTCTTCTGTATTTGTGGATTCATCTTTACAGAAATTCCTGAAGTCCAAGTGCTATTCTGTTTATATTGCTACTAAAAATTGGCTAGGTATGTGAGAATTCCTCCGAGTGCTTCCTAACTACCCATCATTGTTGCAACCTTGAACATCAGCTTTTCTTTGTGTTTTAACTTAGAGCCTTGCTGACTAAGCAAGTAGGCATCGTGCCCTTTACATGTTTGCTGCTGCAGGACCTGGTACTGGAAGGGAAAAATTAGGCAATAGTTGGAGGTGAAACCAATAAATAAGATAGAAGAAGGGATTTGGTCCTGCTCTTGCTTTGCAACTTTTTTGTTATCTGAGTCTTCTTACCTCAGATACTGCTGCTCTCATTTTGTTGTCATCATCTTTCTCCATGTTCATGGCTGATCATAATCAATATGTGTCACTGTGGTGTTTAGTTACAGAGCTTCACAATCTTGCTCAACCAAAAGAACAAGAGCATTTTGCCTGCCTTTTGCCCTCACTGATGGTTTGGGCTGGTTGCTGGATGCTAAGGGTCATCCAAGGTGACACCCAACAAGCAACTTTGTACTTTTAATGTCAACCTTTTGTTTTGCATTCCCAAGCTGCTGCAGGGCACCCTTGAGGCTTGCAGTTCAAAGCTCAAAGTTCCTGCTCCCTCAGAGTTAAGAAAGGATGAAAAAGCATAACAAGGTGTGGAGGTAACAGTGATTATTAGCTCAGGATCACCCAGTGGGTCAATTGTTGAGTTGGACTGTAGTAAAAATCTGCTGCATTCTAGATCTGTGTCTTTGTTTCATCTTGCTCCTGTGCATTAGCCATGTGGGCAGGATGGAGCCACCCAGCTGTCTGGGCAACATGCACTTTTGTTGGGTGGCTTTAAATTCCACAGTAACATAGGAGGACTGGTTGTCAGGCACTGTCTGCATTCCTTGAAGTGAGGGGCACTGCCTCTTGCTCTACACTGCCTATCTATTTTTGATTGTGATTCTGAAAAAGTGAAATATGCCAACCACTAAGTGCTGGAGGCAAGTGTTGCAAGATGGCATCAAGATGTCTGCTTTCCAGACAAAGCCACAGCTAAGCAGACCATGCCCCATCCTGTTCCACCAGCCACATAAACCTTCTGCTTCTGTCTTCCCCATCTCAATTCACAAAATACATTGCACACATGCACATCACTTCCACATTAATAGTGACAGCTGTGCTTTCTGGGGTGTGTGTCCAGAAGAGAGAGTACTCGGGTTTGTTGCAGGCTTTGTTTTGCTCAGAAAAACCCTGCCTCTGGACACAACAGGGTAACACATGGTTTCTTAGGGTAGTTCATTGTCTGTCACATATTCATAGTGACTCTTTCTTTCTTGGTGCAGTTTGGTGGAACCTAGCATATTTTTGTCCTGTCTGCATGGCAAACACAGAGATCAGTTTCAAGATGGAAAGCATACTTTTCTTCATTATAATTAAAATAGGACCTATAAAATAGGACAAGTGGTAACTATTTTTTTTCAAAAACTGTTTTGAAATACCTCCATTATTATGTTCAGTGGACAACATTCTGTGTCTGCAAGCACAGATGAAAAATATGTTAGAGAAATAGCTTCTTGTGGCTGTATTTCTGGGTCAGGTAGTTAGTGGATGCATCTGCCACTACCTGCTCTTCTGCCATTACCATTTTCATTTCTGAAAACAGGTCAAAGCTGTTTGTACACATTTCATGACAAACTTCTTAAATACTGAGAACTTTCAGGGTGAGTAAGATGCTGTCATACTTATGGACAGGAAGGATGATACTACCAGGAAAGTGTAAGTCTGTGTACCAGCAGTGTTGAACAGCGGTCAGTAGATGAAAGAAGTGAATTTTATCTTTAGAGATTCAGGGTTTTCTCTCCACTAACTGCTGTCCCACTGGAAGTCTGGGCTGGATGCTGCTTAGTTCTGACCACTTCAACTCAATATTTTAGTGCTATTGAGATGTCCAATATGGCAAAATCTTAGAGGTCATCTGATCTGTGATCAATCAGTACAGAAATGCACCCGAAGAGTGGTTCAGGTGTGTGCTTTTAAAAATTATCCTTTGGCACAGATGCATCATCTCAACTACAGTACACACCATCCCAGTACAGTATACATCATCCCAGCTACAGTATGAGAAATACCTCTGGGACGGTAATTACCTTGTAATCCTCTGTGGTGACACGTATTGCAAATGAATAATTCACTGTTGCCAAACAGAAGTGAATGCTTCATATTAATTTGGAACTTTTTGTGGATGGGCTTTCTTCTTCTGAAAAGTATCACAAGGGAACAGATCAAGGATAGTGTGAACCTCAGAGAATTTCTGACTATTAAGAAAACAATTGAGTTCTTCTTTTATTTATGCGTTATGAAACCTAATTTTCAGTTCCTGGACTTGGAGCTTTTTGCCAGACAGCATTTTTTTCCTTACTTGGGTTATTGCCAAAATACAGTATAAACAAATTAGCACTTTCTTTTTCAAAAGCTTTAATCTCATTGCTTTTGCCATACCAAATAACAAAGAATAGACAAACCAGAGGCATGAAATCTTCTTAAGTTTAAAGCTTAAATTAATTTAGTCTCCTCAATATTTTTAGCCTTGAAGCAAGTAGATAGCTTTTGAAATATTACATTACACATTTATTTCTAACAATGTTATCTTTTTTTCACTTTATGTTCTCATGGGAATGCAGGGGGTTTAGCAAAGTGTGATGTTGATTATATACTTATTTGTAAGGAGGTGTATGTATACATATATTTAAAATGTGTGCATAATCTCCAGAGGCTCTTTAAGGGGGAAGATCTGAAGTCATTTCTGAATTGAATCTTTTCTTTGAAAAAGCCTCTTTATTATAATCTGTAATGCAGTGCCATCTCGTCTAGTGCTTTACATGTTCCAAATGAAGTGCAATTATTGTTTAGATTCTTATGTCAGAAACTCAACAAATTATTGAATGTATGTATTATTTTTTCCATTAGCAAACTCTCCCTTTGATAATGTGCACTATTTGGTGAGAATAATTTTTTAATTAAAAAAGAATACTCTCTCAAATCAGTTATGGTCTGTAGACTGGTTTTATCCATTGTGGCTGTTGATATGGAATTAAGTCCAGGTCAAGCTCAGAAGCTAGTGCTAAATCACTGAACTTTGAGGAATGGTAAGTCATTATGAACTGTAATTCTAAATTCCTGTTTTCTTTTGTTTAAGCAAATTAAGCCTCCCTGTATCCTAATTATAGTCTTTTCATATGCAAGTAATTCCAGATTTGATAGAACTTTTGCACACATTCACAGCAGTTTGCATCATAAAGATCTTGCATTTTCTACTGCATACAGAAAAATTTACACTTTCAAAATCAAGGCATAGCTTTGAGTATGTTCAGTTTTGCTCTGCCCAAAAGATAGAGAAAATTTGCGTTTAATATTTATCTTGTTTGAAATTAGGTGGAACTGTTGAATTAATGTTGAGAGTTGCTTTTTATAGCAATGTTAAATCAATATGAATAACCCTCCACATTATTATTTTTTTTAATGAACTGAAGGCAGAAATTTGATCACCATCCTGAGGCTTATTGATATGATTTGGTGCTTATACATAAATTTTATTTGTCTTAATGTTAACACTTGGAGTAATCTCTTGGAAAGTTGGAAGTCCAAGTCCCAGCTCTCACATACTCTTTGTAAATGAATCAACTGGCATGTTTTGCTGTTCCATTAGAATGATAAGAGCCAAACTCCATAATTAGCTTGTTTAGAAAATGTCAAATTAGAAAATTAATGTGAAAGCCTTTGTCAGTGAACATGGCTTTCTGCTTTTTAGGCAGCTCATAAATGGTGTCCATAATACAACTGTTTCACAGAAAGCCCAGGGAATGGGATTTGTGTTAATAATAATTAGCTTTTTCTAGGTATGAGGGTTTGGTTGGATCTTCAAAGACAGTGTAGAACTTTCTTTGCATGGCAACATGCAACACTGCTCTAACACCAGTCTAAAAGGCACCTAGATGCTTGTCTGTGTGTATCTGAGTGAAGAATTTGTTCTTTCAGCTTGACATAGGACAGAAGATCAGTGTGGACCTTCAACTTGTATTCTGAAGCTCCTTTGGAATGATGTGCATTGGGAAGGACGTATCAGGAAAAATAAGATGAGGAAGAAAGTACTTAAAGTATCTTGTGTCTGTGTTAATTTCACTGGCTGCAATTTCCCTAGCTGATAAATATTCAGATAGTTTTATATCTTTAGCGTTATGTGGCATAAGTAATGAAATAAAGGATACTGGAAACAGGGAAAATCTCCATGGATTCCACTAGACCTCCTCTTTTTTTTCTTTCACCAGGGGCTGCATGGTTGATCTTTTTATCTTATGTGGTGCTTGAAATTACCACATCTAGATATTATTGAATGTGTTGCACTCTGAAATTTTACCAGTGTGGATTGTGATGTGCAGGAAGGCTGGCACTGTGGGAATTACAGGATTTGGTGTGCAGGAGTGATATGGGAATGACATACTTCTGTAATAGGTCTGAAGTCTTTGTGTCACTGCTCCTGGTGCATGTGCAGCAAGTCTAACACACTGTGCCTGACACCTTCATGCAGGCAAACTGGTAGTGATAGTCTATATGGATTCTGCTTGCACCCAGAGTAAGGTAGTCCACATTATGCAATTCACTTTCTAAACAGAAAAAAACACAACTGAAACCCAAATGCAGGTAGGTCATACTTAACTCCTGGGACAGGTAAGTGCCTGGGTATAGCAGCCATCAGGCTTCCAGTGACTCACTCAGTAGTACAGGTTCAGGCTTACAAGCAGGTGTAACACCCATGGGAATAACTCTTCTGTGCTTGTGCTGATTGATTCCAGGAACCACATTTAATCCTAAGTCTAATTCTCCATTTTTTAACAGGTATGCTAATTGCAGCAACTAAAAATACACTGATCAGGCTAAATTTAAATCTAAATTAAATCAATTGTCAAAACCTGACAGGAGGATTTCCTGCTGATTAATGCAGAGGTGGATATTACTGCCATGTTCCTATTTGCCTTTTCTTCCAAACCTTGATTTCAGGTGTGATTGTCATTAAAATGTTCTTTCCTTTTCCATTTTTATAGGTTATCTAGAGAAATTTAAAGAATGAGACACTGCCTGCAAGCATAACTGCAAGAATGAGGTAAATAAAAATACTGAATTTACTTAGGGGTCTTCTGCTGTTTTATTTTTTATCAAGAGACTGTTTAATCTGCTCTCCTGACTACAGCAGTTTTCCCTGTCTTGCCTCATCTTTCTTCAATATAAATAATATATTGGGCACATGGACGTGTAAGCATATAAAAAATTTTTCATTTCATGTGGGCAGCAGTGAAGCTTGTAGGCATTTCAATTGAGCCATTTAAAAACTGTATGAACGCACTTCTGCTACACAGGACAAAACCAGTTTTCTTTTGCTTTTTGTGATTTCACACAAGGAAACAATAAGTAAGCACAGTTTGTGTCCAGTCTATTGAGTTCCGATCATGCCTAAAAAATAATAATAATCCTAATGGTAAAAAGTCCTACTACCAGATACCTAAATTATCTAAAAATGAGTCTCCTTCTTCATTGCACTTGATTTATGTCCAGCAAGAGAGTGATTGAGGGAGCTTGAGCAAGTTCATGCTTTATTTTAGCCAGTTTAGATTACATTTTTAAGTCATCTCATGGGCAACTGTGGTTTAAATTAACGATTAACTTAATTTGATCTTTTCAAAACACAAACATCATAAGAAACTGCCTTAAATAGCTTGCATAAGTTGCTTGATTTAATAAATGTAGTTTTCTTCCTTTTATTTATTTGATTGCTTCTTGTGTGTTTTCAGAGTTTTCTCCAGTCACTTCCCTAATGTAATAGAATTGAAATTGATGTCAGATAACTGTCAAATGGTTAGGCAGCTCTGAAGATAATGAAAATGAGTAGACCTGGGTATTATTTAACTGTTGTTAGATAGATGCCTTCACACTGTTTCATGATGTTTTCACAGAGATGATATTACATATCTGCTTCCCTCCTATTGCAGGGGCCTTTTGGCCTCTTTCTTGTGAAAACATACTCTCCCTTTGCAACAAACAGTTAAATGGAGAATCAGATTTAGTAATATAATCAGTTATTGTCTAACAGCTTTTATATGAGAGTTAAACATTTATATACTGATTTTAATTGTAGCTGCAACCTCAGCAGCCCTACTCTCTACTTCTCTCAACCCAGCAGAGTGGCCACCACCTCCTCAATGCTGACCTGGTTGATAATTATATAAATTTTAATCCTGACCCTCATGATTCAGTAGAGAGAAATCTAAATGCAAACAGTGGAAGCATTATGTACATTAAAGCAACACGTTCCATCCCTGCATTCATCTGAAGGGCTGGCCCGGCCCCTGCTGGGTTGATGCTGCAGAACCAGCTGGAACTATCCTTGTGTGTCTTGGGAGAAACCACAGCAGCCAATGCCCACCCAGGGCAGGGAGGGAAACTAAGCTACAGGAGCCCTGGGCTGCAGAGCTGCCACCTGCCTGACCAATGGCATGGTCCCTGCCTCCCATAAGACATCAATACAGCTCTGCAGCCATGGTGTAAAGCAAGTAATATCTAGCATTTTCCACAGCATTTCAAATACCCAGATAATGCTCTTATGCAGGCAAGCTGTTCCCAAGAAAAGCTCTGAGAAGAGCTGTGGTTAGAAATGGCACCCGAGGCCGCCACAGCTCTTTTGGGATTTTGCCATTAGCCTTAGCCTGCATAAAATGGTTTAGTTTGGAAGGGATGTTAAAGATCATCTAGTTCCAATGCCCTGCCATGAATAGGGACACCTCCCACTAGACCAGGTTGCTCAAATCCGTATCCAACCCGGTCTTAGAATCATAGAATCATGTAGGTTGGAAAATACCTTTAAGATCATCAAGTCCAACAACTAAACCTACTCTACCAAGTACACTACTAAGCCATATATTCCCAAGCACCACATCTGTAAGGCTTTTAAACACAGCCAGGGATGACAAGGGATCCCCTCTCTGGGCAGGGATGCCCCTCTCTGGGCAGCCTGTTCCAATACCTGATAACCCTTTCAGTGAAAAACTTTTTCCTAATGTCCAGTTTAAACCTCCCCTGGTGAACCCATGCCTCCAAGGGAGATTATCTTGAACACACCCCAGTGATGAAGCATCCACAACTTCCCTGGACAAGCTGTTCCAGTGTCTCACTACCCTCAGAGTGAAGAATTTCCTTCTTATTTCCAATCTTAATTTATCCCCTTCCAGTTTCAAACCATGACTTCTCATCCTGTCACTATAGGCCTTTGTAAAAAGTCCCTCCCAAGCTTTCTTGTAGGCCCCCTTCAGGTACTGGAAGGCCACAATAAAGTCTCCCTGGAGCCTTCTCCAGGCTGAAAAAGCCTAGCTCTCTCAGCCTGTCCTCGTAGGAGAGGTGTTCCAGCCCTCTGATCATCTTCATGGTCATCCTCTGCACCCGCTCCATCAGGTCCATTTTCTTTCTGTGTTGGGTGCTTGAGAGCTGGATGCAGTACTCCAGCTGGGGTCTCACCAGAGTGGAGTAGCGGGGCAGAATCAGCTCCCTTTACCTGCTGGCCACACTTCTTTTGATGCAGCCAGGATGTGGTTGGGGCTTTTTTGGCTGCAGTTGCACACTGCTGGCTCATGTTGAGCTATTCATCATCCAGCACTCCCAAGTCTTTCCCCTCAGGATTGCTCTCAATCCATACTCTGTCCAGCCTGTGTGCTTAGATTGCCCTGACCCCGGTGCAGGATATATGTCTATTTCCATGTACTCCACAAAATGAACAATGTAACCCTTTTGCAGAAGTAATTTTTCTCAGAATTGATAAGTCATTTAACTACAGTGACAGATAAAAGTGTCAAGTGTGTAATTTTGAGTAATTCTCTCTGTAGGCAGCATCTGTGATGAGATGAGTGGATATGAGGTGAAGTCAGCAAGTCAAATGTTGTTCAGAGGTATCACACCAAGGGGTGAAAAAGCAATATTATTAGCCTGCAAGAAGGACACTTTTTTATTTAAAAGAAGTTAGAAAGTTCCCGAAAGGAAAAAGTTCAGAAATTAAATCCCTGTACTCAGCACGGAGGCATGTAAAGAACACCTTATTAGCATCACAGAAGGGACAGCATGCGCACCCCATGATATAAAAGGAAAAAATGGAGGAAGGAAAGAACCCCCCTAATGTGTTCAAGAGATAAGATACAATAGTTTATTGAAACTAAAATCTATCCTTTAGAAACAGACTTGGAGTCTAAACAATTCTAATGAAATGAAAGGGACTTTGGCAGATCAGAGAAGCAAAGAAGGCGTTTGAAGATAGAAGTGCATGGAATAAGTGATTTAAAGTGATCAGAAGTAACCTGCCTGTGGGGAAAAGCACTGAATCTGTTAGACCAGTAGAGTACAAAGAAGGTAGCCAAAAACCTGGCAACCTGCAGAGCAGGGTAAGAGCGGCTCTTTACAGTCTGAGGGTCCTGCCCTTCTTGAGCCCAGAAGTTAAATGGCATTTCACAGGGACACTGACAAGTACCATTACAGAGTGCAAGATGTGGATTCTTTATAGGGAATAAATTTTTAAGCCTGATAGGCTTTATTTTGGGGTTGCCATCTTTGGGATAGCAACTTTATAAAATTGCAGTATCATTTTCATTCACAGTAAATAATCTCTCAACATTTTGCCATTTTGCTGTAAGTTTTCTTGTACACCTCTTGTATAGATAGAACTGCCATTCAAGTTGGACAGAATTATAGGATTGATTGTGTTTGATGTAATTCAGCGAGATTTTGTCATTAATTTTGATCAAAAATGGCTCATACCCTAAATTTGTTCAGGAAAAAAATAATTCAGCTGTTTGTGATAATAAGTAGTTTTAAAGTTACCTGAATTAACTGTGTGTCTGTTCATGCTTCCCTCACAACTCTACTTCATCGGTTTTGTTACTTGTGTTCAGTTACCAGAAAGATATTTAGCATTTCTATCTCTTAGCTTTGCCACAGCTTTCATGGCTTTCTCCAATGGGTCATGAAAGAAATATGAAAGGTTTTCTTGTAGCACTGCAGGACATGAGTTATGTAAAAGTGATCATTTACATCACGTGTAGAGCAAAATACATCTGATACTCTGCCCAGCTGCTTCCAGTGATATGAATAGCTCTCTACCCATTTACAGGTTTTAGTTTTTATTTAAAATAACCATTAAGATACCTCTGACATTTCTTTTTGGCTATATGTGGGTTTGATAATAATACTAAAATTTCTTGGCTCTCAGGAACAATAATAATAGTAACAGCTGATAATAGGACTTGGTTCTATACAGCTGTCTAAATTGCTTTATTCATCCACTTGGCTTTTACTATTAAAGAGATTTTGCAGGTTCATCAGAGATGAATTATCTGTCTGTCTTTATTGTAGGTACAGAAGAAACAGGCTATTAACAAGCTCAAGCTTATAATGTGCCCATGTATGGTTCTGCTGTAAGCAGTTAAATACTTTCTGGTTTTATTTTATTGATGTTGACAGACTGACTTATTTAATTTTCATCATCTCACCAAAATGCTGGTGATAATGCTCATTAATTCCAGAAGATATAAGTCCAAAGCTGTCATGTTAGCAGCTTTTATTAATTTCTTTTTTCTTTTCACAAAATCATCTATTTAGTTTTTTAGACCTCCCCAAGTTCTGACTACCTCATCAAAACAGCACTGAACAGATCTGGTTAATCAGCATCTGACAACTTTCTAGATATAACTGCAGAATGATAAAGGTCGATTGAACTGAAGTCAGTTTATATTTGGCTTTTACCTTCTAATTATTTAGCAGCTGAGCATCAAAACCTCTTTACTACAACATGCCTACAGGGCCCTTAGTAGACAGTACATAGCTCAGTAGAATTTAGCTATCTTAAAAGGAATATTACAGAAGAAGTGATTTTGATTTTTTTTAAAAGCTGAAAGACTTTGCTGCTCATGAGAGTATAATGAAAATTATCAATTAGAATACAAATGTACTAATTAAGTATTGAAAAATTAAAACTCTAATAAACAAAGTTAACAAAGTTAACAGCAGACTTGCTGACATGCAGAATAAATTGTATTCAGAATACTGCAGTAGTACAAGCAATAAACACTATCACAAAATAGAAAATTTATGACACAGTAATTGGTAAAAGGAAGGCAGTTAGACTCATGATTTGTTGGTTTTCTTTCCTAAGATATTGATTGAAGCTCACCCTCATTGCACAGAGTAGAGCATTGAAAATGTTTTGTCAGGAACCAGTGTCTTAATGCATATATACAAATAGTTTAGATTGATTAATTTAATGTAGTTGTCTTGACATTTAACCTAAAATGCATAAGCAGAGGAAACTACCAAAATTACATCTAATGATGTCTTGCTGCATATCGGAATCCACAAATCACCCAAATTTACCAGGTTAAGTGCAAGTTCTTTCTTGTCTAACTAGCACGCAAAATTTCCAAAGACTGTCCCACCCTTAGAGTGGGTCACTTACATCTGGGATTGTGTCGCAGCACATTCCAGTTGATTCCTACCTGAGGACTTGGGCATGTGGTTGCATAACGTGCAAAGGTATGGACAGCTTTGTTTTGACTTAACTGAAATGGTAAGTGTAGTGGATCTTGGGATATACACAATCTGTCTGATTGGATATTTTGTCATTGTTGTCAATGATAACTATGAAAGAGGACTGTGGAGTTTTAAAGTATAATTTATCAGAAAAAAAATGTTTTTAGAAATTACTAAATAGTATTCTTGTTCATTAAGGCTTGATAGGATATAGATGGAAAGAATATAGAAAGGAAACATGTCATTGTAAGAGAAGTGTGGTAGGTATAACTTGAGAAGGATGTGGATTGCATTTTCTTGCAAATGAATGATATAAATGTTTCTATGTGGCTTTTTGGTTTCAAACATGATTTGTTAAAATTAAGAAAAAGACACACTGATTTAAAAATCCAGTGAGACTCCAGGGAAAATCTCACTCTGAATTGTTATCAGCTGTTTTTTAGGTGGTGATCCTTTATTCTGAAGTAGGTAAGAGTACCCCTTCTTTTATTCTCCCTGTATGTGCCTATGAGCAGATGTCTGTATGCATACACGCCCATTCACCCAAATTTTCACATTTGCTAGAAGAAATTAAATACAAGAGGCACCATCTTTCAGATGTGATGTAAAGTTCAAATGTCAGTGATTTATTTTCTTTAAAACTCCCTGCTATTTTCTGAAGAAATTAATCATAATTTTCAAGAGTAAGTTCTAGTTTGGGTAATTACATTCTGCCTACCTGAAACTCCTCCTGTAGCTTCAGTTAATTAAATATTCCTTACTGTTTGTCTTGAATCACTGTATCGCATATCTATCTGAAGGTATAAAAAAGGAACTTCAATTAATTTTTAACTTTAGCCTTAGGAAAGGACTGGGATGTTTGAAATCAAGCAAACTTTTGTTTTATAAAAATAGTATATAGTAAACTTATTAATTACTTTATATAAGCTAAAGAATATTTCAGACTTTTTTTTTAGTAGAAAGATTTGAATACGATATTGCTATATGGGATGTAAATTATATACTTGATGTCTTTATCAACAAATTATCATTGCATTAGATCCACAAAGAGAGTTAAGACATCACTATTTTGTATTTGCTAACATCTGGATGTCTCTGAAGAAGCTAATTTCCTGAGCCATGTGGTGAATAAGGTACTTCAGGAGTGTTATAGACACCATTGCTAACAAAAATCAAAGTTACATGAAATGTTCATATTAAGGTTTAAATATGTAGAATACAGACAAATAAGCCTGAAAGCCCACAACTGTCAAAAGGAAATTTTTTGTAGAAGTATATAGTGGAGTTTAATGCTAATTTTGGGGCTTCCATATTTTCTCCTGATTGGCATTCCTGTAAAAGTATCCTGGCAACCTAACTTCCAGCACTTTTTCTCCCTTTGTTTTTCTTTATGTGTTAGTAAACTTACTGTGCTGAAACATACTGATGGTGCTATTGAGATTCATACGCCCTGTATCTCAAGATAAATAGGCTGTGGGTATGGGAGCAGGCTAAGACAGAATGAATGTCTATAAATACAGAGGCCATAGAAGGTATCAGGGAGGAAAGCAGATTGAGAGATGTTCTCAAGCACAACGGGGAATCTAGCAAAATCTTAATCCACCCCTGCCATATCAAGATTTTTTGGTGAGACAGTGGTTCATGACAATGTCACCTGAGAACTATGTAACAGACATAGAATGACTGCTAAGAGACACAGTGTAGCTTGAAGGAGCTGTAAATTTGCATATTAAATGCTCTTCTTCTTTCATATGACTGTAAAACCTACCAAAATCCCAGAGTTAACCAAGGAAAAGATTCAAGATTTTCCTACCTCTAGAGACATCTCAGTGGATTTCCATACACAAGAGAACAAATAAGCCTTTCTTAGCAATGGTGTTGAGGACAGGGCTCATTCTCTCTTGGCTGTGCTTACTTCAGAAAACTCATCAGAATAAAAAGTAGCAGCTGTGTGTCCCTTTTGTCATTCAAATCTACAATCCTCACGTAAGCCTGATGAGTAAGAAATTTTTACTTGGGAGATTCTAGTCCTGAATGTTGACATGATTTTTAATGTTTGCTATTAAAAAAAAAAGACTTACATTCCAGCCTCACCGCCTTCCTGTCTGCTTAACGTATCTGGAGAAATATTTTATGGAAGTAAATCTAAACACAGGCTGTATGCTCTTCTGGTAGGAGAAGTCCAGCCACCTGCTCCACATGCTGACAGTTTATGCAATTAATATCCTGCAGCACGAATGTTCTGCCGTTTCAGTTTAGCAGGCTTAAAGGGACCCCACATAGAAGATACTCTGAGATCTTTATTTCATTTTAGGGAGAAAGAAAACAGTAGAACTTACATTTAGTTGGATGAACACCAAGATGAGGTGTGTGCATGAGAATAGCTAAGTTGTTTTTTTTCTTCTTTTGAAAAGGAATCTTTATAATAACCCATCTGTTGTAACAGCTTTCCACGTATCTTCTGACATCAGGGAATCTATATTTCTGGGCCTTGTTGGTCTTTGACAGTATAAGGCATACTTGTAGTTAATTTTTGAGTATTTTTTTCCTCTAAGTAAGAGAAACTTAAGTCCGAAGAGGTTTATGCTGATATTTCTGGTTGAGCAACCAAGTAGCAGATAGGCATTTCTAAATTTTTCTGTAAGTCTTTTAAAATACATGAGTTGTTTAGAAACGGACTCTCCTCCCAAGGAGTTCTAATGTCCTTTAGTAAGTCTTAATGTGGAAACAGTCTTGCCTGTCAACTGTGATTTCTGTTTCTGAAGGTGTTGGCAAAGTCAGACACATCAGCCTTGTGGTGGCATTTGTTATCTTTTTAAGTAAAGCTATCGACCACTGGAGAGCTTTGTCTTAAAAACTGAGATTTTTCTACAATAACCTTTGAAATCACACTGAAGAGATGGGAATCACTGCTTTTCTCCCATTGGAATGCAGGAATGCAGCCTGCCTTCCCTTATGGAGTCCCTCACATCCAGTGATGCCTATTGGTCTTTAGACAGCTTTGCTGAGTGGTGCCTTTGCAGCAGTTGGAAATGGAGTCCATTGCCTGGCTTCCCATTTTGGAATGAAAAACAAGTTAGGACCGTTTGGACTAAAAGATTTTTATATGTGATGGTGATGGAGTGCTATGTTCTAGGATCTTTTCAGAAGAACTAAGGTCAAACATGTCATGTAGTATATGAAGGCTGTCATAGCAGTCGCACTGCAGGGACATTCTGTGGGGTTTGTATATTATACTTGGTGCCTATGAGGATTCTTGTATGCAGTTACATCTCTAGCCATAGGAAGAGAAAGAAACCCGAGCTGTTTGAAGAAAGTGTACTTACCTACAAACTCTACCCCACACCCAGTGCAATTTTAAGATGAGAAACAAGGTAAAACATACTGGAAGCACTAAAAATGGAAGTTTTATTTTTTATTTGTCTGACACTGTTATGAAATGCTCAAAGATCCAGATGGTCCTTATTCTTAAAACCAGGAGGCAGAATGCTCCAATGGCATAAACAGGAAAGAAGTTTCCCTTTCTCCCTTTAGCAAGCAGTATTGATCTATTTGTCTTTTTGAACATCCATTACTATTGCAAATTATACACCCAAAGTGCTTTTCTCTTCTGGATGCACATGTTTAATTCTCAGTAATGCCAGTAAATATTTAAGGGGAAACATGTCTTCATGAGGCTTTAGAAACTCATGAACTGTGAGTTTTGTCTAGTTTCCTTTCAATGTGAGCCTTTGTTTTAGCTGCTTGAGGCAGGTTTGTTCAAGACTGCTATAGCTCAGAGGATTAATGTAGTAAAGAAAGGTTAGTTAGTCCAGACAGTTCCATATCACTCAACAAATTACTTGGCTTGTGGACTTCTTCTTTAACTACATACTCTCTTATCACATGATGGAAGTCTGTCTTCAGTAAGTTATAGCTGCCATATATTTTATTACGACTTAAATAATACCTTACCTTTTTGGTTTGTTTTGTTTTTGGAATGGTGATGTTGCAGCTATTTTCTGTCTGGAAGCTCACATAAGAATAAAACCAGTTATAACTTAATGTATATCTCTCCTTCTATGGAAATTAAGCTCTTATCATCTTAGTGCCTTATTCAAAAAGGCCTGTACTTGTAGCACTATTTATCTTCCCAAAGGGAATTATTTGAGACCCTGGAGAGGAGTAATGGCTTTTCTTAATCAGCCTTTTGAAATGCCATTGTCTTGTCTGTCTTTGTTAGAACATCAGCACAGTGGTGGGTGTTTTGTAGCATAATATTAAACAAGGTGCTTGGTGCTAAGAGCTTGTAATTTAAACAAAGAAGCAGCAATCAGCAAAGGGGCTGGCATACACTGGCACTTGAAACTCAAGGGCTGAATGCCTTCTGCACTGAGGGTAAGAATGAGAGAAGGAATGAACAAACACCAGACGAGCAGAGTCCTTTTGTGTGTGCCAGTGTAATCTGCCAGGTCCTACTTAGCAGGCTGTGTTGACATTGATCTGTACATCTAAGTTTATGCAGCTTTTCCTTGCCTGCTTGTTTTGTTGTTATATTTTCTGTGATCACTATCTCAGTATCATATGAAGGTTCAACCTACATTTACTTTAATATGCTCACTCCCCATTTCTGTTGTTTTTCCTGCTCTAAATAAATAGTATTTCTCAAAAGTTGAGAACATCCCAAAATAAAATGAAAGCACATTTTATGACACTTAACTCCCATCATATGTAGTAAATTTTCAGGACATGATAAAAACTTGAATTTTCCAGTTTAGGACTTTAGGTAGGGCAGAAAGGAACCACCATAGGTCACCAGACCATGTTTTAGACATGCTCAGACAAGTGTACCTTCTTTATCCCAAACTGACCTTTTTCTTAATGGTTTCCATTTAAGGAGCTGCCACAGTAGCCCTACTCATCTAATTGCCACGTTGTACCATGATGATGATTAATGTCATCATAATCTCTAACCCCACTCCGAATAAACTGCATCTTTCCTTCCTGTCACAGGAAACCTTTGTTTGCTATCAACCCCTTTGACCTTTTCCTGTAGTTCTTTATTCTGTCAAATTGGTCTGCTTGCTATTTTAAGCACTCCGTACAAAACTGGTTACTTACTGAGGTCTCACCTGGTTGAGGGGGTGTGTGATATGGCATTAAAGCACTTAGACTTGAGGCTTGCTGTCTTGTCTGCACTGTTGTGTGGTCCATGTGTAACCTATGTGTTACAAATTTAGGTGTCATCTTTTCTGCTGTGTGACTGTGTTGCCAGTTGCTTCCCTGTTCTGTGTAGCACTTTGAGCTTGTCTTTATTGTCTTTATTGAACTGGATCTTGTTGGTTTAAAAGTCTCTTTACAATTTATCAGGTTCATTTCGGATTCTAAACCTGTCCCTCAGCCTGCATACACCCCTTCTCCTCATGCTGGCTTTACATGTATACACTCTAGTGCATCATCCAAGTCATTAATGAAATATTAAGTAGAATTTGGTGGTAATAGGATGATGAGCAGAGATGAGTAGGGTGTTTAAAGCCCAGAGATGTGGATATGACTAGAGTAGGAAAACCATTACTTTGCTATTTCCATCTTTCTTCTTTCCCAGAAAACTGTAGACAGTGGACTTGTTAGTAGTGAAGCAAAGCTGCAGGCAGATTTCATATAGGCTTTCTATCCCAAGCTGTTCTAAATTGCTGTAAACACTTTTATCTCTATTTTAAAGAAGCAGAGGGCAGAGTCAGGCAGCTGGCCAGTGGCAAAGCTCGTGCTGGCAATGCAACTCCCTCAGAAGCACCAGGGTTTCTCTCCACTGGTCTGCCCCGCTTCTCATGCTGACTGCCTTCCCTGTGTTTCCATTTGTTCTGCAGAAAAATTGGAGCTGTAAAATCAACTATCTGCATCCAATAGGTGTGTATACGTAAAATGCCCATTAATTGTTTAATGATACTACTAATAGCAGAAAGAGAAGAGGAAAAAAATGAAAATGATCTGGAATTGTCACAGTATCACATAAAACCCCTTAAACTGTTCTCTCATCACTCACCAGCTGTAAATGAGTGATGCTTAGCAACTCTGTGGATGCAAGTGGTGTGTCCACCTCATCTCTGCTATTTATTACACATAGGTGAGAGCTTGCTGCTGCTGATTTCAGGACTATTGATTCAAGATAAGTGAATATGTCACAGCACCTGAATTTATCTGTTGTCCTTCAGCTCTTCCACCCATTGCAGCAGGAAATATGTTTTGGGGTTGAGTGCAATGATGAGTGCCAGAATTTGAAGGCTATGTGTGGGATTGCTTTATTTTCAAAACAAGTGATAGTAAAGACTTTGGTACTTTCTATCTGCCTTAGTTATTTGTGAAGTTCTGCTGCTCTAGTCTTGTATAAGAAAGACGAAGAAGAAGAAAAAAAGCCTTATATATCTACTCTGTCTGCTTTTGGGTAAAACTGTCACTTTTCTTACCTGAATGACACTACTTTAAACTTCAAAATTAAATGCAGTTTAGGAATGAGTTTGTTGTTAAGTAAGAGGGGATGTTATTATTTTAAAATCAGAGTTAGAATAGATTGAAATAGACTTGACCTGAGTGTTTGCATGTACAAACCTATATTGCAACAGGCATTATGATACTTCATAACTCTTAAAGTCCACTGAGATGAAAATAGGCTTAGCATCAAGAAAAAAAAATCAACCAGTGACCTGATTGATAGAAGTCTTCGAAGATTTCTTCTCTCTTAGGCTATGAGGAGTAAAGATTTAACCCTGATCCTAAAACTAATCCCAGGTATTAAACTCTGTGACAGAGTTTGCATTCATCAATGCCAGGGAAATCTCCATAATCCCTCAAAAAAGGTTAGAGCACTGAGGACCTGCTTAGAAGTTAAGAGAAAAGAATAAGTTGCCTTTCATGCAACTTCACTACAGTAGTCTGCAGCTGCTGAATTACAACTCTTTAATATTTTTCAGCCAAAGTAGTTTAGTAGTTTCAGTGCAGAGCAGTAGTTCTTGGTATCATCAGCCAGAGAGTCCATGGAGGGATGTAGTTCAGGAGTTTCTTTCTGTGATGAAGCCAAGTGGAGTTGGTATATAGCTCTGATTTGCAATTTTAAGATTGCCTTTTATTGCTGAGTGCACAGAACGCTGTAGAAAATCACAACAGGACAGCTAAAAGGCTGGCCCTCTCTTCTGTTTCATTGTGAGATATTTACTGGAAGACTGCTGGGAGTTTCTCTAGCCCTGGGAGAGGATACTGCTGTCAGAGCTGACCTTAACAGATACATGAACCCGCTTTTCAAAGGACTCTGTGCATGTGTGGCTGCCAGTAAATTCAACAGTGGTTTCTACATTTTCAGGTGTATTCTGAACTGCAATATTAAGGTCATTGATGACCTTTCTTACCATTGAGTGCTTCTATGGGGAGATGGATGCAATGTCCTTACTCCTATTTTGCTGGGATCTTCATAATTGTTACAGCCATTTACTCTAGGGAATAAGGAGGTGCAAAACACTTACTTGTTTTTCTGAAGATTATTTCCCCTTAGAATGTACTTCTGTTCTGGGAAGTCTAAGAATGATGTGGAGCTTCAAGTGGATGGTAATTGTTTCTATTATCAGGAAATAATTGCTAAATTGTTTTAGCCTAAAACTTGCTTATTTATTTTAACCTGGTTCTGTGTGTCTAAGGCCAAACCACCAAATTCTTCCTACCTGCTTTGTGAACAGCCTGGCGTGCAACAGTCAGTCTGATTCCTGACTTGCAGATCATAGACCGTAGAAGAGACTCGGCAAGACAGATGTAGCCCCAATACGAGACTGTCATTTCAGTCCTTCAGCTCTACCTGAGATGCTACCAAGGGATAAGGGACAACAGAGGATGCTGCTGATGAGGAAGCAGAGGTAGTCTTCTGTTTGCTCCCCAGCTGACAGCAGTCAATACAGTCCTGAAGTCTGTGTGGGAAAATGTCACTGTTTCATTGCTCCTTCTCGGAGCTTACCAATGCAGGGTTTTTAAACAATATAAAGAAAATCTTCCACCTCATTCTCCCTCACCCTCTAGATTTCACACATCCTTTCATTTTTTTATTTTATCAACTTAATTGCAACTTTCTCCTCTCAAAGAAAAAGAAAGCTTTTTGTTTCCACACTCCCTACTGCTGCTGTCTCTCACTATGAGGGAGGCTGGTATATTCAGCACCCCTGACGGCAGACAGTGGCCAATCTCATCTTCTTGCTATGGTTTTGGCCCTTTTTATTCCTGAACACGGCCATGCCTGCCCTAAAACTTGAGTGTTTTGTGTATCCACATTGAATGAAAAGCAACAATATTCATAGAATTATGCTGCATTGTTTTCCTTCTATTGGTTTTCTTTTTTTTTGTTTGTTGGTTGGTTTTGGTTTTGCTTTGATTTGGGTATCACTCTCACTGTGAAATAGTACTGCCAGGATTTTGATAAGAAATTTACTAGGGTATCTCAGCATTCACTGCTACTCTACCAAACTGAATTTGTACTTAGATTTTGCGTGCTCCACATTGTGGGACACCAAACTGGAAAGCAAAGGACTTCTCGAGCTTGAGTTGAAACAAAATAGTCCCTCTCACACTTGGCCATCTCTTCTGTTTTGGAGACCCAGTACTATTTTCAAAGCAGTGTCCAGCATTAAAGAGAAAATATCTGTTCTAAGTTTGTCATAATGTTGAAGTCGCTAGCATGTTATGTGAATTCCCCCTTCACAATGGCTGAATGATTTTCTAGGGGGTTACCACTGCTTGATCTTCCTGGTTAACACTCGGTGGTATAAGGAGATGAGGGGTGTGATGTTGTTCAGGGCTGTAGGAAGTAGAACCCTCATAAGGTCATAAGGCTTGGTAATACGTTGACAGTAACTATAGGGTTATGCTGTTCTGTGTTTTGCACATACATTCTTTTCTATCTGCCTTCAGACTTTATCTCATTTACAGCTCTGTTTGCTAAGCAGTTCACGTTTGGCTTTAAAATGGTTGCCTGAATGTAGGTTAATACATTACCAATGCTGAAGGTGGCTGTATTAGGCTGCTCAGGTGAAATAGGAAACAGGCTGATGCCTTGGCTGCAAATATTTTGAAAAACTGATCAAGTGTGCAAGTTTTAACTGTCCTTCACACAAATGTCCCTTGCCCTTTCTGTAGCAATATGTCTTGCTAGCCACAACTGCATTACAGGGGTAATTCAGGGAGTTTAGAGAGATGAACTGCTTTTAGACTTTTTCACCAGCCCATTAGGCATAGGCTCTCTGTCTTCAGTGTCAAATGTGACTCTCTCTCTTTTTTTTTTTTTTTTTTTTTTCCCCCCTCCTGAAAACACACATTTTGTGGGCACTGAAAGGAAAATTACAGTCCCTGCTAATGTTTAATGTTTTTCTTTGGAAAGACCCCTCTTCAGGGAAACTCAAATGATAAAGGGAAGCTGGTGGATTTTATTACTCTGCTTCATCAGAAGTTTCCTTTCCTCTGTCCCTTTGTGCAGAGGGAGATTAATTTTACTCTTGCTGGTGAATATTCAGAATGGCACAAACAGGTTTTTTGTCTAAGCACACAGGTCTACCTTTTTTTGTTTGACAAATGTGTTCTGTGGAGGTCATGAAGTGACACTGATGATTCTATGTGGTCTCTGTTTAAACTGTTTTCTCTTTAATCTCTGTAATTACTGAAGAAGCTGATCAGAACCGTATCTGTGGCTACCAAATTATTTCCATTCTAATTCCAGATCTTTCATTGCCTATTAATATTTCCATGATGTTCAGTTTCCACAATGGCATAATCTTCCACCTTCAGATAGATTCTTAAGGGATGTGACTGCTTAAGGAATGATAGAAGTTGGTTCAAAAAACAGTTGTTCATGAACTCTGTGGCCTGCCTTCCTCCACTTTTGAATCAGCCTGTATTAAGACTTAGAGAAATCATCAAGGCACTGTATTTAATAATTGTTAAGCTTAGTAGTAAGGCATGCACGGATCAAAGTGGGATACATCAGGAAAATAAGGCATGCACGGATCAAAGTGGGATACATCAGGAAAATAATTAAAAAGAATTGTCTTTTAAAATAAACATATTATTGATGTTGCTTCATCTAACAGCTGTAATTTGAAATTCCCTTTTGTAACGTGAAATTCCTTTTTGAAGTTTAATTCCTTCCACCATACCTATTGCCAGTTGTTGTTTGACACCATATATTATGTTCACACGGTGAGGCTGACATGGTCACTCACTTCCCAAGTTATTGCTCTGCAATCTGATCTTAATCCAGTTCTCTTTACTAAGAAGGATTTAAAAAATAATTAAATGCAGGACCTACTAAAAGTCATTAGAAGATTCCTTAAATTCCAGCACTGTTAATTCTCACTTTTGATAATTCTCTAAGTAGAAGATTACTTACATAAGAGGGAAATGAGAATAAATCTCTTTATATAAAAAAAAATAATAAGTACAAAAAAACTTCTTTCTCAAAGTTTGAGGATAGTGTGGAAGCATCAATGCTTTCTTCTTTGCTCTATTACCAGTTTGGAGTTTTGTCTTTGTGCTTTTCTGTGAGAACGGTGTCTTTTATTCAAGCAGTTCTCCTTGTTCTGACTGACACTGATTTAAAACTCTCAGAAATATCTGTGTGCTATCCAGCTCTCTTATTTCTTCCAGAGGTGATAATATCCGCTGCTGAAATACAGTGTGCTCTGTCTTATGGCTGATCTCATTCACCAGAACTCATCTGTATCCATGCTATTGTGCTTCACCAAAACCTTAGAGAGGTGAGTTTCTCTGCAGCTGCGTGTCTCTGAGGGGAGAGATTTCACTTCATTATGATATTTTCCAGATATGCTGCTTCAAAAAAGTGCTCACATTCTGATGCCTGATGGGTTTGAGTGGGGTGGAACATACGGTTTCCAGCAGCAGACATGAGGTTTTCCTGACCTAAGAGCAACCCAAACTGCTATTCTCATAAATAATAAATTCCCATTTATTCCATAAATAAAGCCTCCAAGTGCCAAGTCAAAATGTAATAATGAGTTAATCCTAGTTAGTGCATATAATTGAAAGAATACCTACATCAATCTAAATGTACCTTTCTGTCTCAATACTCTGCTTTTCTGCCCAGCTTTATATAAACACTATAATTTTTCCCTCCTCTTTCCTGCTCCCAATATAATTTGAAGTTATCCCCTATAGTGCATGACACTTCTGTAGTTCTTAACCAGGCTTGATGCATATATGCTAAAGGTATTTTGCAAATTAATGCATTAAAGCACTTTTATAGGTAGGAGACAGATTTAGCAAACAAGTCATTTAAGTAACTTGTAACTTGTAAGTAACTTGTTACTTGGGAGAACAGACTGACCCCGATTAATACGAGAGATAGGTTGATTCAGGTTAGACATTAGGAAGAATTTCTTCATCATGGGGTGGTGAGACACTGGAACAGGTTGCCCAGAGAGGTGGTGGAGACCCCATCCTTGGAGATTTTTAAGACCAGGCTAGATGGGGCTCTGAGCAACCTGCTCTAGTGGGAGGTGTTCCTGCCATTGGCAGAGTGGTTGGAACTAGATAATCTTTTAAGATCCCTTCCAACCCTGACAATTCTATTTCTATTCTATATTCTACAGACCAAAGTCCTGGTTTTGGAGGTTACTGAGGTTGTTCTGATATAAAAAGAAAACAGAATTCTTTTGAACAGTCTCTGGCTAATGACTACTCAGCATTCTGAAACAGAAGCATATGATCCTTTTATTAAGAGTCCGATACCGAAAGCTACATTTTAACTCGGAAGACACGCAATGGGGTGTATTAGGCTTTCACGCATCAGGTAGCTTATTTCAAATCTGACCCTAATTGTAGGTGTTAAGTGCCTCAAATTATGCCTGAGCTAAGCTCCTTTCAGTTTGTAATTCTCATCTCCTCTATTGTCACTTCGTATAATAACACCTGCTCCTTTTTGGTAAACTTTCATTAAATTTTCCTTCCTTTTAGAAGTGGAATTTGATAATGTTGTCCAGATTTTTTACATCTTTACATTTTCTTTTTGGTTTTATAACAATAAACCATTTAACTTCTGAAAACCTCTGTATATATGAAGACTTCATAACATTGAGATAGTGCAGAAACATAATTAAAATTCCTCAGGTTGGTTAATTATTCTTGAAAGTGTTTTATCTTCTTTCCTCCATAATATCGCCAGACATCACAGAATCATCTAGGTTGGAAAAGACCCATGGGATCATCATGTCCAACCATTCACCCTACTCTACAAGTACACCCCTAGACATGTTACTCCAAAATGCTCATTACTCTCCAGGTAAGCTTTTGTTATTGAAGCATATTTTAAGAGTTGTGTGCATGTTGTTTCCATTTCAAAACAATGAGTCTCATCTGAAGACCAGAGTCAGTAGGAGCTTTTCTGTTCTGTTTAATGGCCTGTGGATGTAGCTTAATATCTTTATCCTGTGTTATAGCAGATTATACTTCATGTGGCCAGCTCTTAAAATAACTGTACTTCCTCTTCGGCACTTAATTCTTAAATGTAAAGACAGCTAAACCTGTTAATTCCTGGGTTTCAATGCCAGAGATGTTTAGCCTGCAGTTTATGAATGGTGGTGATCTCTGCATCTGGCTGTGCAGATATTCTGATGGGAAATTCCCAACCAGATCTTTCCTGATGCAGGGATGTTTTCAGTGACTTAGGAGGGGGTTGTGCTTCTCTCTAATGTTACAGTATGGTATTGAGGGATACCATGCATTCAAAGGAATGTCTTTTGGGTAAGCTGGAAAGCTTGTGGGCAGACCATCTTTTAGCATTTTGATTTAGGTTCCAGTTATGAACTGAAACCTCTATTGGATGCAGAGCAGAAGACTGCTCAGCCCCAAAACAGCCTGAATTGGATAGATGCATTTTCTGGGGATACAAAACATTAAGCCAAAAAGCTCGAGGTTTCAAGGTATCAAATACTACAAAACTTTTGCAAGGCAAAATCAATTCCCACTAAGTGGGAATTAGTCCAGAAATGGGTACTTAACCATGAAAAAATACTACTTTTTTCCTTAAAAAATGTAAACAATAACAGGTAACACTTCAGTAAATTGAAGCTGACCTATTTCTATTATATTAAGCAACTGTGATACCTCTTATGCAAAGACTAATGTCAAGTATTGATTAAAACAGGTAATTTTATATTTCATTTCTGGAGTACAAATATGTAACTACAAATACGAAACCTTTTCTGGGAAAAGGAATAGCTTTGGCACTCATCTGTAGATGAATATCCTTCTCTGACTTGGAGGGATAAAGCTCCTAGGTTTTGAAGAAATCTGCTAAGGACTTGAAGGAAATCAGTATTTTCGTCTTGGTGTGTTACCATTAGAGGTAGTGTTTCCAGACTACATCTGAAAACACACAGGCTGCTTGAAATTTGCAGTTAGAGAGCCCTTGTGGTGCATTAGTATTTTTATTTTCTTTGAAACCTCAAAAACCAAAATCCTATTATTTATAGATAATAAAATGTATTCATTGAGAGAAGAAAGCAACTTTTACTCCTTAATCCTGCCATAGCCTAATCATTCTCCTACCTTGGTCTCTGGAGAAACATGTACTGCTTTTTGGAGATTTTGAGCTTGAATAATTTTTTCTCAGAGACTGCCTTTTCACCTGTTGCCTGAATAAATTCCCACTGAATTACAAAAAAAGACATTGCTGTAGCATATCTGCCAGGAGATACAATTTTCTGTTAGGACTTTCTGCCTGCCTGCTAACTCTGTGATAATGTGTTTTGATACTTGTGAAAAAACTATGGTTGATCATAGTTTAGGGACAACATTGAAAGCCTTCTTCAGTCAGGAAAAGACAGTTTGCTGTAAGGGGATTTTCATAAACCTATTGGTCCAGGCCATATAAGCATCCTACCTCTCTTCCCCTGGCCCCCCAGTCTCTCCCTCAGCAACTATTAAAATAGATAGGCCAACAGCCTTACATATCTGGACATGTTCAAGGGAACAAATCTTAGCATAAAAGTGGTAAAGGGATAAAAGTTTCCATGGCAATACATTTATAATGCATGTATCAGAAGCAAAGATTGGTCTTATTGTTTCTGTCACATCAAGTGCTGTCAAGTCACATTCAGTGTTCTGTATAGTAATCAAAAAAGTCAGTTAATCAAAAGGAAACTTCACATGGCCAAGGCTAATCAAAAGGTTGCTCTTTAAGGCATCACTTATGAATGGTTGCATCATGGACCTGTTATTGTCTGATCTTATTTAATATCTATAGGATTTTTCAATAATTCCTTGGAAGAAAAAAGTGTTTAATAACTGCTATATTCAATTTTCTTATAAAAGAAAATTATATTCCATCACAGATCCTAGCAATCACACAATCATAGAATGGTTAGGATTGAAGGGTCCTTGAAGATCATGTAGTTCCAACCCCCCCTGCCATGGACAGGAACACCTCTCACAAAACCAGGTTGCTCAAAGTCCCATCCAACTTGGCCTTGAACACTTCCAGGGATGGGGCATCCAAGCCTCTCTGGGCAAAAAGTGCCAGTGTCTCACCACCTTTACAGTAAAGAATTTCTTCCTAATATCTAATCATTATCTACCCTCTTTCAATTTCAAGATGTTACCCTTTGTCCTATCACTACAAGCCTTTGTAAAAAGCTCCTCCACAGCTTTCTTGGAAGCTCCTTTAGGTACTGGATGGACTTAAGTCCTCCTTGGAGCCTTCTCTTCTCCAGGCTGAACAAACTCTGTCAGCTTGTCTTCCCAGGAGAGGTGTTCCAGCCTTCTGACCATCTTCATGGTTCTCCTCTGGACTCATTCCAACAGATCCATGTCCTTCCTGTGTTGGGAGCCCCAGAGCTGAATAAGTACACTGGAGACCCTCAGCATATTTCAGTACTTAGAGTGAAAGGAATTTCTTTTCTGCAATTTAGGAAAAAAACCAAACCACCACCACCACCAACAACAAAAAAAATGTTGGAAAAGAAACTTTTATTAGTATGAGGGCTTTTGCTTATTTTAGATTTTAATGAAAAATATGATTCAGAGACAGTCCAGGATATATCTTCTACCCCAGTGTGTCTTTACTAGTAGCTAGTATAGGATGCTTATGGCAATAATGCAACACCTGACAACTGCAGAATTGTACTTTTTCCTACTTTACATTCTCACTTTGAAGTGCAGGAATTTATATATTCAGTTTTAATAGCCCTTGATGGACTTCCATTAGTTTATATGATCAGTTTTGAGCTTATATATTTCTTACATAAATTTATGCTTTCTAATTTTTCCCTTTATGCTTCCGGCATCACGTGGCACAGAATTTCACAATATAATTATGTCTTTTCTGAAAAAAATCTCACCAATTAATTCAGGATACAGCATTGTCTCAAAAGTAAGTGGGAATAAACTGGCATGAATATATTTAAGGTTAGAAATTAGAAGAACAGTCCTAGCAATTCCAGTCAGACTGTTAGGGGCAATCTGAAGAAGAAAAAGGAGAATTTTATCAGAACAATTATAAAATGCATTGCTAGGTGACTGAAATTCATGACCTGGATACTTTCCTACGATAAGTTCCCTTTTTTCTCTAACTTTTAAATCACTGATAGTACATCTTTCTCTCTACAAAGCATGAAAAATTAGGAGCACAGCTCCTGTCAACATTAATTACAGCTGTTATGAAGTCAAAACACTGTTAGGAAAAAGGCTCTTAAAAGCATTTGTAACTTGTAAAACAAGGACTGATCTATTGTTGCCATTAAGAGCCTGATATTTCAGAATGGACTATAAATCTTACAAGTTGCAGAGGCCTATTATGTATAAAACATCATTTTGGCATCTTGGAAAATTGTCAATTGAGTTTTAGTACATTCCTTTCAGTCTTTGGTTGTGGGCACAAGAACAGACTCATAAATTACCTTATGGCGTTTTTATTTCCTGCCTTATCAGGATGGCTCCTCTGCTGAGTTTAACCTTTCAGTTGCCTAATTCATAAACACTTCTCATGAACTCTGTAATTAATTGGCAGGCAAGACTACACACTGTCTGGAAGTAATTGAAAATTACCCTTAATTGTAAAAGCACACTTTAGGTGGATCGTTTAAACTATATATGCAGATGAGAGGTAAATCTAAACAAGAATTAATGTGTGAATGCAGTACAGTACAATGGTTTGAAAGGTGTGCTGTCAGAGTTCATCTGCTTTTCTGAACCTCCATGCTCCCTGCCTGTCTCCAGGCTGGAGTACAGCACCATGGCCGCTGCATGCAAGCAAAGGCTCTGAGGAGGTAGGTGGTGACACAATTTTGCTTATAACCCACAAACTGAATTCCCCACCTGACAGCTACCCAGCCAAATTCCACCTCTCACAGACACATCCTGTCTTCTCTAATTGCCAAGTGAAATAAATCAAATGCTAAAATGACTCATCAGACCTAAGTTAACATTTCTTTGTAAGATTGAAGAAACTGTTGAGCAGTTTGGGGCCACAAAGGCCCTTAGCCTTCTTGTCAGGATGATAGATTATTATGCAGATTGAAGTTCCGAATTAAAGCCGTTTAAATCAAATTAGAATTGGCCCCTCTCAAGTTGGCTGGTTGAAACAAATGCTTTTTATGTTCTATGACTTCATGTGTTTTCCTGCAGCATCTCCTGTACCATCATAGATAGGTGATTATATTAAACTAGAAACTGGATGATATTTACATTATCTTAGCCAAGCGGGCAGACCTTACTACACAGTTGGAAAATGTACATCTGATATGCTGATGCTCGTCAAACAGTTTGCTATAGAAAAGGATAATTCCCCTGTACAAGTATGAATATTGCCCAGATACCTTTTGAGATAGGTTTCAATACCTGAGTCCTGCCAAAGGCATTATTATTTTAGCAGGCTGCACATGCTTATACCGAAGCAGTCTTGAGTTTTTGATGTCCATTCAGACTGTTTATTTATTAGTTCATGGAGTGGTCTACATATTCACAAAATTGTTTTGATTAAAAATCCTAGATAACTTCTTTCTGTTTCAAGCTCTTAGTAATGTGAAAAATGATTGATGCTGCACACTAAATTTTGCATTTCTGCAAGCATAGACATGTAGTGCTGTAGTAAGTTACGTGTTTTTTTCAAGTTTGCTTCCCCCTGAAATTGCTTACAGAAATGATTGAAGCTTTATCTAAATAATAATCTTGTAAATATTTAAATGATACCTGCTTGAATTGCATCATTCTGTCAAATAGCTTGAAAGATATTTCTCTGATAGCTCAGCAAAAATGAGTAGTGTGTGGGTGATATTCTGGTTATTCTGTGTGATATTTGGCTGAGGTAAATGGGAAGATTTCGGATGAGTTCTTTCTTTAAAATTCCTTATGTTTTCTTCGAAATGCACATTGAGATGTTAACCTTGTGTTTGAGTCAAAACTTGGTTATTTTTAATGATTTATCTGTTGAGAATGCAAAACAAGATCAAAGTTACGGAAAAATTATATAATATAAGAGTGTATTGCACATTGGGTAAATTTTCATGGCTTGCTTTATGAAAATTCATCTAAATTTTATTTTAGAATCATAGAGTTGTTTTGGCAGGAAAAGACCTTTAAGATCATTGAGTTCAACCATTAACCTGACACTGCCAAGCCCAGAATTAAACCATGTCCCTAAGCAGCTCATCTACATGTCTTTTAAACACCTTCAGTGATGGTGACTCCACCACCTCCCTGGGCAGCATGTTCCAGTGCTTGATGATCCTTTCAGTGAAGAAGTTTTTCCTAATGTCCAACCTAAACTTTGCCTGATGCAACTTGAGGCCATTTCCTCTTGTCACTTCTTACCTAGGAGAAGAGACCAACCTCCACCTTGCTACAACCTCCTTTCAGGTAGTTGTAGGGAGCAATAAGGTCTCCACTGAGCCTCCTTTTCTCCATAGAACTTGAAGTTTTGGTGGTTTTTATATAAGATAATAGATTCTATATAAGAACTTATTTTCAAGACTTGCAGGTTTTATATTCTGGTTTAAGAGAAAGGATACATTCTTAATTACTTCTGTAGCTTCTTGAACAAAAAGAATGCATTCTGACTGGAAATGAAAACAGGACACAAAAGTAAAAATAGTGAACTATGCCAATGCAATGTATAATGTGACTTGATAAATTCTGCAAAATGAATATCCTCTGAAGAGTTTCTGAAGTAACTTTCTCTTCACTATCAAAAGTAAAATGAATTCTTGTTTGAAAGGAGGGAAAGTGAAAATATTGTAGCTTTTCTCTTTCAGTTCAAGAAAATTAAAAAAGTGACCAGAATTATTTGGACCCTTGTAATTGGGAGTAGCATGTTTATTAGGGTTGAAGAGTTTGAAAACAGGTCTTAATTTTTTTTCTACCTACTTTTTCCCCTTACTGCTAATTTACTATACAAATGTTATTGACGGTCAGAAGTTGTGCATTTATGTAACAGTGTACATCTACATAGAAAACATGAATTGTAGTTAAATGGCAACATTTTAACAATTTTAGTATAATAGTTGCTTGCTCATTGGGCTGGAAAACATCTTATAATATAAAAAATGTGTGGTTTCACATTGTCTCCAAATATCATGTTGCTGTGGCATCTTAATCACAAAGCGAATTTTTAGATTTATATTCAATTTCAGGGCACTGTTATTAAATTATAAAAAAAATATGATTCACTGCATTAAAATTTTGGATTACCTTTGACAAGGTGTGCAGTAAAAACTGTTTTGTTAGCAAATTTAATAAGAAAACATCTGAAAATCTGTAGTGGTGCATAGATAGACAAGATCAAGATTGAAAGATAAATTGCCTGCATTTCTCACTGGGCTAAATGTAATAACTATTTATTAATTGGCTCTTGCCCTGTCTTTTGCTCTGATATAAAAAGCTTGATTCTAATCACATTTTTGCCAGTTACAGTATAATTTTACTGCACCTGTCAACTTGAAGACTCTAGTAAAATATATTTTACCCAAACACAGATCTCTGGCTTAGCTGTGAAGTACTGGCTGCAAGTACTGTTTGAGTATTTGATACTGGAATACAAAATCCAGGTTAAATTGTATGAATCAACAGATTTCAGTTCTCTTATCTTTTTGCCACATCTCTTTATACACTGTAGTGTAGGAAAGAGGAAAGAAGTCTGCATTGCAATGATGTATGTGCCAAATATTGTACCTGTCCTGTTCTAAGTGCTTTATCTGAGATCCACTTCAGTTTGTTTTACATGAAAGTGCCATGGCTCAGATGGTTTACAGGTTATGCTCCCTGGCTTCACATAGGGAGAACATTGTTTTTCCGACACAGGACATGCTGCACAATTCACTGGAGACAGTTTAACCAAGAGTCCTGTTTATCTCTTGATAGTTTTGCTTTCTAAATGTGGAAATAACATGTAGCTGCATGCATTGGTTTGGGCTGAAATGAGACTTGGTAACTAGCAATATTAGCGGGTAAGAACACTTCTGCAGGTTTGCTAAGCTGAAAGTATTGGGCATTAGTGTGCAAGTCAGGATGCCTGAACATCCTATTTGCAATCTGTCACTCACTGGCATTGGGGAATAGAGAATGTTACTTATTGCCAATTTTTCAGTAGAAAATTACAGAGAATTGGTGTATATTACATTTAGACAGTATCATTTTAGCTGTCTTTGTTCTTAACTTTTCTGGCCTCTTATCCCCTGAGATGTAAGGTATAAATAATCATCCTTGATTTCTGTTGCGGATACTTCAATATTTAGAAATAGATTCCTTTATAATGTTGTTGTATTTTTGGTTTTGATTTTAGGATGCATAATATAACCTATCAGGTTTACTTTGAGAATTGTTCCAAAACCTGCTAAGGCTCAGTAAAAACTTTGGGTTCAAAACCTCTGTGTGAGCAGGAAATGAACGACCACCCTTAGCTTACTCAGGCCATTTGTGTCAATGAGATATTAATCAAGTCATTGGCAGCAAAGTTGGCACAAGAACTGTCCCAGTTTCAAAACAGAGTTCAAACACTCTTTTATTATTAAAAATACTACTGCACAGGTATATAATATAGCAGACTCAGCTCAGAGAAGCTTGAGATAGAGAAGGGATTTTTTTACTTCTCGCTTTTTTTTTCCTATTTTACTGAGGTATTTTTCTTTTCTTTTCTAAATGACAATAAAGCATAAAGCAATATTGCTTCCCACAAGGTTATAAATTATTTCACATATTCATGGTTTTGCTTGTAGTGTTAGGAGAGGAGAATTTTATTTCATGATATAACTTCAAAATTTCTGGTTTTCTGTGACGTGGCACTAGCACTGTTAGTATTTGCAGTATGAACAGTCCCAGGAACAAATTAACGTATTTTTACAGCTTTAGAGCCTCTTATAAGCAATTCTTTTGTGGACTGCACAACAAACCATGATCTGCACACCATAGATGTCAGTCTTATTCTACTTCTCATTTCAAAGTCAGCAGCAAAATTGATGGCATGCAAATTACAGAGAGTGTGAGAATGTTCCCGTATAAATAGCTTCCCCAGTCAATGTCCATATAAAATGAAAACCAGAAAATATATGAGCATAATTCAGAGGATTACATGGCTTTCATGGAATAATTTATTATACAGATTTCATTCTCTGTTTCATGTTATTTTCCTCTGAGCAGAAGCCGCAGTTTTTTCTTAGACTTACTTGCAGTTCAAAATATTCGGCTAATTATTTTTCTTTCATTTTAAAGAAAGAATCACCAGGGAACACTGGTTGAAGTGACGTGAATGGAAATTATGGGTCATATCCAAGTATTCAGGAAAGATGAAGTACATTTCCTTCTCCAAGTGGTAGAAGAACCATTGAGAAAAGGTGCTATGCTGGACCTTGTCCTCACCAACAAGTAGGGGCTGATGGGTAATGTGATGCTTGGGAGAACCCTTGGCTGCAGTGACTACAAAATGGTAGAATTCAAGATCCTTAAGGCAACAAGGAGCGTGCACAACAAGCTCACTACCCTGGACTTCAGGAGAGCAGACTTTGACCTCTTCAGGGATCTGCTTGATTGAGTACCCTGGGATAAATCCCTAGAGGAGAGGAGCCCAAAAAAAGCTGGTCAGTATTCAAGGACCACCTCTCCAAGCTCAGGAGCTATGCATCCCAGAAAAGAGGAAATCAGGGAAGAATGCCAGGAGGCCTGTATGGATGAACAAGGAGATCCTGGACACAAGCAAAGGCAAAATGAGAGTCTACAAACAGCAGGCAAGCAAGCAAAGGTAGCCTGGAAGGACTACAAAGTTGTCCAAGCAGCCAGGGATCAGCTTAGGAAAGCTGAAGCTCAGGTAGAATTAAATCTGGCCATCATCTGGTCATCAAGAGCATTAAGAAAAACTTAAAAACAGGTATGTTAATGATAATAGGAAGGCTAGGGAATACGTGGGCCCTCTCCAGAAGGGAGGAGACCTGGTCAGGAGACATATGGAGAAGCCTGAGGTATTCAATGACTTCTTTGCCTCTGTCTTTACCGGCAAGGGCTCCAGCCACACTGCCCAAGTTGCAGAAGGCAAATGCAGGGACAGTGAGAAGGAAGATCCAACCTACTGGAAGTGAAGATCTGTTTTGAGACAGAACCTGAAAGTGTAGAAGTCCATGAGATGGGGCAAGATCTATACATGGGTTCTGAGGGAGCTGCTAAGCTATTTTCCATCATGTTTGAAGGTTTATGGCAGTCTGGTGAAGTTCTCACTGACTGCAAAAGGGAAAATGTTATCCCCATATTAAAAAAGGGGAGACCTGGACAACTACGGGCCAGACAGTCTCACCTATGTGCCTGGTAAGATCATGGAGCAGATCCTCCTGAAGGCTCTGCTAAGGCACATGGAAAATGAGGAGGTGATTAGTGGCAACCAACATGGCTTCACCAAGGGCAAATCATGCCTGACAAATCTGGTGGCCTTTACAATGGAGTTACAGCATCAATGGATAAGGAAAATACTTGTGCAGTGTGTGACACTGTCCCACAAGACATCCCGATCTCTGGATTGGAGAAACATGGATTTGATGGATGGACTACTCAGTTGATAAAGAGGCAGCTGGGTGGTCACACTCAGAGTTGCGGTCAATGGCTTAATAGCCAAGTGGAGACCAGTGGCGAGTCCCATTCCCTGGGGATTGGTACTAGGACTGGTGCTGTTTAACATCTTTGTTGGTGACATAGACAGTGGGATCAGGTGCACCCTCAGCAAGTTTGCAGACAATGCCAAGTTGTGTGGCGCAGTCGACATGCTGGAGGGAAGGGACACCATCCAGAGGGACCTTCACAGGTGGGCCCATTCCAGTCTCATGAAGTTCAACAAGACCAAATGCAAGGTCCTGCACTTGGGTTGGGGCAATCCCAAGCACAAATACAGGATGGTTGGAGAATGGATTGAGAGCAGGTTTGAAAACTGGAAGAGGGTAGATTTAGATTGGAAATAAGAAGGAAATTCTGAATTCTGAGTGTGGTGAGACACTGGAACGGGTTGCCAGGGGAAGTTGTGGGTGTTCCATCACTGAATGTTTTCAAGACCATGTTGGATGGGGCCTTGAGCAACCTGGTCTAGTGGGAGGTATCCCTGATAATGGCAGGGGGATTGGAATTAGATGATCTTTAAGGTCCCTTCCCACCCAAACCATTCAATGATTCTATAAACACCGGGTAATGTATGTGTGCTGTTTGATGTTATTGTGGTGCCTGAATTTGCCTGATCAAATCAGCCTGTTCCTGGATCAAGTGAGCAGATGTTTAGTTACAGCTATTTACCTATGCCAACTTGAATTAAAAGTTTATTGAATAATGGGAGAAACAAAACAAAACAATGTGGCCTAAGCAATTAATTATCATTTGGATGACAAACATTTTTTCAGTAAGGGCTGTATTTTCATTCAGTGCTTGTGAAGTATAACACACTTGATTGATTGAGGGTTTGGGGGGTTTTTTGTGTTTTTTTTGATTTTTTTTTTTTTTTTCAGGACAGTTATAATTTATGCCTCTTTGGAAATATTCAGACTTTGGTTTCTCAGACAGTAGATGATCAGCTGTAGATAGTGCTGCAACTCTAAGGAGAAATTTTCCTTTTACCCCATTTTTCCATTTCTAATAGCTCTTTACCATGCAACATGCATCTTTAAGCTTTAAAAACTGAGGGATTCAGGTGTATGCCTGTGTATGATGCTGTATTTCTTATGCTGCCTTGGGGTGATTTGTTACCTTGTAGATGCTCTGCAGACAGTATGGGAATCCATTGGTGGGATTTTTGCTTTACCACTTTCATTGGCCTCTGTAAAAGTTACATTACTGTGCTAAGTGTTTGCATCATTGTCAGGTGTAGTGCAGACAGCCTGATCAAGCCTCTCATTTTTTGTGTCTAAAATCTAATTACAGGAGTTTTAAGTCCAAAATTAACTGACTGTACTCTTAATCTGTGTGGTGACCTTCACCATTCCCATACATACAGAAAATTTCAATTTAGGTAGATTTTGGAAATCTAATTTGAATGATAGTGATATCACCCTTTCTTAGTTGGTTGACCTTATCAGGGCTATTAATTTAATGAAAACCAAGATTAATTTTAATGTGCATGGGCCCATCCTCACACATAATACATCAGTCCCATTCCTGAGCACCACACATTCTACAATTAACCTTAATGAGAATAAACTTAAAGTGTGCATACAGGGAAGCAATCAGCTGGATCTTTTTTTACTTGAAGTTTTCCATTCCCCATGGTCTGGTGTTGCATTCAGATATCCAGACTTCCTGCTTCCCGTTGGGTTTTGGGAGTGAATGAAACCTGGTGTGCAACGTCAAGTATTGACTGATAAACCAAGAACACTGTAGTATAAAACATATACCTTTTGGAATTTCAGTTATTGGTCACTTCCATTCTCTTTCCTTTGTGTTTTTTGGTTTGGTTTGGTTATGTTTTTTTTCAGTTGGCTTTTTCTTTGCTTGGCATTTTTGTTTATTTTTTATTCTTTAAAGATGCTAAAAAAGGATGCTATTCATATTCTCATCCACAATCCATGCAAACCAGAAAGAGTCTTCCAGTCAGGCTCTCGATTACATCCCTAAATAGCTTCAGGTGAAATTTGACTAATATTGTTTCACATAAAATATATGTGAAGTCCTGCCCTGGTTGAGCTTAGTAGCAGAACTGCCCAGTTCAGTAGGGCCCGGCTTTCAACACAAATTCATACCATATTTAACCTCTTCCTTCTCCTCTGCCTTTACCTTCCTGTGTTAAGATTTTTTTTTTTTTAATGTTAAGTTAAAATAAAGTGCTAAATATGTTGTTTGCTTTCCTTCATAGGAAAGAGACAGAATTCAGTTCTTGACCACTAATTCCAGATTTCTAAGGCAACTCAATATTTTCCTTGTTATTTGCCAAATGATATTTTTGTACCTGTAAGAGCCATAACTGATATGAAATTATCCTTGAGGAGTTTCTGTTATTTGGGAACCTGTGTTTCTATTCTACAAAGGACAAATTTATAGCTGATAGCAAAGTTTAAAAAACAGGTCATCTGTGGATTTCTCTGCTTAGTCATAATGGAATTCAGTTGATGTCCATGTTGACTTGAAGCCATCTGCATTGTATCTTGAATCTCCAAATGTATCTTCCCACACAGATGTTCTGGTGTTGAGCAGTACGTTCAGTACTGAGATTTCCTGGAAAATTGCCCCTCTCAGCACCTTATAAAATAGTTGAAGGACAAAACATTTTAAAACCTATCTATGACTACCAGTTTACCATTCGCTCACATTTTATTCTTAAATGTCTTGGGTTTGTGTGTGTCTGTTTCTAGAGTATGATGCTCTCCTTTAGATCTTGTTTTGTCATTTTTATATCTTCATATTTTTACTTCCTCCTTGAGTTTTGTATAAAAGGAAAGAAAAGTGCAAAGATTGCAATTGGGCAGAATTTTTGAAGCTTCCTCCTTTTCTAATGATGTTAGAGCCATACAATAATTGTCTGCTACTCACTTTCCTTCTCATCCCTACACAGAATGTGAAGATTTTCATCACAACCCTCTTTTAAATCTCTGATTTTAGAAAACAATTTAGTCTTCTAATCTTTCTAATTTAATTGATGTGGAAAGTAATTTTTACTTTTTTTATTCAGTCTGTTTCACTGTCTTTTGCTAACTATGTCAAATTATAAGAATGTTTCATCACTAGCTGCTCAACTTTAATATTTGTTTGAAGCTAATAATTGTTAGTTTTCCTCACCAAGTGACATAGTTGGAAATAGAGGCTTGAAAGACAGGATAGAGGCTTCTGGGAATGAGTTATGGATGTACCTTTTTCATTTCACTTGGCATTCACTGTAGATAACACTGAAATGAAGTTTTATGTGATAGTGATACTGGTGACTTAAATTATGAAACATATGATAAACTATGTAACTTGAACTGTAGCTGCAGACATCAGTGAAAATACAGTGATAGATGGAAGATACAGCAAAAGTAAAGGCTTTGCAATAAACAGGAAGAGGGATAGGAGATAGGATTTAAAAACAGTGACACAAGCCAGCAAAATGAACCTTTCTGTCTGAGTTCTCCTTAAAACGAATGCAATGCACAGTTCCATCTGTGATGTACGCTGGCAGTGAGGAATTAATCATACTGGGCCAAGAAGCTGTGCTGGTGGAGGAGAGCATACAGCTAATTATTTTTATCCATGGAAACTGATCTTAGACACCACAGATCTTCTGACAGCTGCTGAAGAGTCTTCCTGTTAACAAAAAAAAAAAAAAAAAAAAGTCTTCTATTGAATGTTGCTGTTAAATACGAAAATTCAGACACCAACATTCGTTTTCAAATTAGCTCTTGAATAGGCTACTAGTTCGTATGAAGCAATTGTATTAGTGATGTGAATGAGAAGTCTTTGGCAACTTAGAATTGTACATTTAGGGTAATTTGTCTGGTCTATTTACTTTTTTTTAACATAGTGCTCAATATAGGAAAAGAAATCAAGTAAGGGGGAAGGGAGACTGTAAGAACTACATTGAGCTAATTCACTACTTGGAGCTAATTTAAAGTGATGAACAAAATTTGTGATATTTCTCTTTCAGGCTTTAGATTAAGAGTTTGTAGCAGCTAATATCTGGATATGTAATTAATCTTCTATTTTATCCTTTAAACTGTGAGAAACCAGGTGAGATTTTGCAGAGTTATACTCCCTGCAAAACCAACCAACCAGACAAACCTGGACTCAGTCAGAGTCTTTATTTTTTTTCCCTGCATCTAAACACTCTTCTCTCCTGGCTTTTCCCTTTGAGCATGAAGACCTTGCAAGCAGCACAGGTGTGTTCTCAAATATGTTTCACAGTTCTCTCCCTCCTTTTAGCACAAATGAACAAAACTGGTAGGTTTTGTTCTTGTACACACTTTGTAAAAGTTTATTTCTGTGTTCAACTTAAGTCTGAATGGAGGCAAGACAAAGGACTGGTTTTCTGTCCTTTTGTCTTGTTCAGTAACGTCACTATAGTTATGACTAAATGAAAGACTAGTTACTGCTACATAAAAGAAGGCTAGACAGTAGTTCTTGCCTTTAAGGCTGAGTGCTGTTGAGTAGCTTATATTAACACTTCTTAGCGCTTTCTCCCTGTATAGCAGACTCTAGAGAGCTCTTTGGTGCATTTTAAAACAGATCTAAAATTGAACTAACAATGAAGCAGTGCAAATACTCAAAAGTCTGGTATTCAGATTTGTTCCTTGGCTGCCTTCTTATTCAGTGGCATGAGCATCCCCTAGAAGTCTATGAACCCCTGTTAGACTGTGTATGGCCTACAGACCCTAAAGGTGATCCTATGTTTCCATTATAGCATTACCTGAGTGGTGGGAAGAATTGGACCTCTTCTTTGTCCAAAATTAAACCACTAGGGTTTATGTGTTTGAGTGTTAATGAGCTGTGCAGGGACAAATACCACTTGCCAAAAAAATGGTTTTATAATACTAGCTCTGGAATTTAGTATTTTTGAAAGTTTTGAAAATACAGAAAACCATTTATTGAGAATGCATGTTGAGTGAAACCAAGCCTTTTCCTGACATGATGATAGCTGTGTGGGAATCTCTGTACATCATCACTTAGCTATGAGCAGCCTGCACTGTGAATCACAGGTGCCCAGGATGATGGGCCATTAAAAATTGCTTGAAAAATGGATGAAAAGGTGTCTTTGATGCTCATCAATGTGCCCTGTAAATACAATCCTGGAAACTAAACCACCATGACAGAAACAGCCTTATAACCCAAGCTACATGAAGCACATTGTGCTGTTTTGTTCTTCACAGAAAGCAGAATTTCGGGCATTGTTAGATCCTGAATGAGGGAACATTTGGTACAGTGCATGATTTGTACTAACTTTGTTCCCATCTAAGTCTTTGTGAGTCATGCTATTCATCCCCAATGACTAAGCAGCATATTTTTGATATTTTCTTCTTTAATTTATAAATACAGTGTATAAATATTAATATGCTGAAAAGAAGTTAAAAAGTTACTACTTATGCCTAAAATCTCCTGTGTGAGGGAAAGATACCTGACTCTGGAAATTTCTTTGTGAAAGAGGCATACAAAGATCAGCTAGATGAGAAAAACAAAAAGCAGAAAAGGATATATTGCTCCCTGAGCAAAATCTTTAAATGGAACTGGGTACTTTTTGACAGATACATGTGCTAGTGCATCTGTGAATTATTCTGACTCAACGTGGAAATGACTGGATGACTTCCTATGGCTGTTGGTGTTCTGCAGCTCAGCTAGACCACTTTAATTGGGCCCTTCCATCTTTAAAATCTAGAAGGAAGAGCTTGTTCTTATTAAGTTGTGAAAGTTACTGTCAATCACAGTATAACTGGTACTGTGCCATATGAATTGGTGATAACATATATGTGAATATTGTCCAAATGTACTGTTTCTATGTGAAATGTTCTTTATTGCATACCAGAGGTTTAAAATTTTTAACCTTCACAGGTTTCTTTCTGGAAAGTCTTGTAGATGTTTCTGGTACATTTACTTCTTAAGAATGCTGTGGAGGATTGGTTGTTTTTGTCAAAAGACACAAACACAGCATTAACTGGCTGCTATTGGAGAATATTCTTCATGTGGAAGTTCTCTCTATAATGCTGAGTTCTAGAGGCACATCATGAAACTGCATGAGAGGACAGCATATAGGAGTACTTGAAGGAGGAAGTGAAATACTACACAAAGTAGGAAATGTAAACCTTGCTACAAACTTATGAAACATGTTAAAATGTTGCTCTTACAATTTTTGCTGGAAAAAAGGTTATTGATGTAAAGAATTTGAGTGTCAGAAGAAAAGTGTTTTAAATAACATCTTTTGCAAGTGTTGGCATTGTCATCTTTGATCATTGCAAAACTTTATATGTGTTCGGACTGCGGTATGTTAGCACAACTCTTTAGGGTTTGTAGATCCTATTTGAATCAGAAACCACTTCTGGAGACAGAGTTGATGTGTCTGAGTATGAAAAATAGAAGAATATTGCTAAGCTTACTGCAGTTAGCATTTCATAGAATGCTTTCTAAGTAGCTAATTTTGAATCTCTTCTGGACTAGTATAGCCGGAGTATATATAGTTCCTTCTGTAGGCTTCAGCAATGTCTGCGTGTAGTGAGAAGACATAGAAATATATGGAAAAAAATGTATAGAGGCTATGAAGGGGATAAGTGCTTTCTGAAGGGGGGAGAAAAGAAACAACTAAGCAGAGGAAGGCTTTGGAACAGCTGTCTGTATGATGTGCTGTTACGTGTACTTTTTGTGTCATGCCTTACAAACTGAAATCACCTTTCTGCTCATGTGGCAGCAGCTGGCTGGGCCTCCATCACTTCCATCCTACCATGGTGCTTCAAACCTATACTAAACAGAATGAGAATTTGCTGGTTGAACGTTGATGAATTAGCAACTGATTTGAGGATTATTGTTTCTTCATAAATCTACTTCAAATCTACCTCCCTACTTCCCTGACAGAGATAGAGGAATGCACAGTTACATTGTAAAATGCAGGTTAAAATCAGTAACATTCAGAAAAGAATTGGGACGATCAAATACGATCAAATAAGCAGCTTCGGTAGCAGGGGTGCCTGCCACTCTGTTCACCATGATTTATCGATTCCTCTGCACTTTGCCAGGGTAATTACTTGAGAGAGCAGTTTCTAAATGAAATAATGAATTTCTGGGCTAAGGTGTGGCACTTGTGGCACAATAAGAACAACTAGGCCTTGAGTTGCTGGGGGTGGTTAGAGCCTGGTGTTTAATTTGTTATACCTGTTCTATTACTAATTAAACAGAAAATGGACTGGTTTGTATTTGAGCACGTATTTGAGTTTGTATCTGAGCACATTAAACAGAAACTTAGCCCTACGAGGCAGTAAGGTTCCCATACTGTTTGTGGCTTAGCAAAAAAAGTGTTAATGCTTTAAGACTGTGTTTGATTTTGATTTACATTGTTCCTGCAGGTGAGGCATGTGTTTGGCATTACAGTATCATTGCCATCACCATTCTCATTCATTGACTTTTGTAGCAGATCAACTTTACCTATGTTTGTAGTGGCTTTTTAACTATGAGTTTACAAAACATCATTGCTGCATCTAAGAGATCCTGGGAGGGGCCCATTATTATCTTATTTGCTTGCTTGAAGGTAAGGGACATATCAGTCACTGGACCTCTAGTAAAAGCAGGTGGCATTTGCTGGGGTTGTGCTTCCCAAGCAGGCACACAGGATGATGCCCTTCCTTGACTTTTTGGCATAAAATATACTAATCATATATTCATGTGAGAAAAGTTTGAAATTTTGCGAGAGTAAGAATATTAATCAGGTCAAAGAGAGATCTGTGGGCAAACTCCAGTTGACTCATATGCTAGGTGAGTAAAATGCTCTGTCACAGTGGCCTGTGCTTCTGTGGGCTGACAAGGAGAGCCAGCAGCTGGCTACAGGTGGTCATGAGTGGAGAAGACCGATAATTACTTACCAGTTAGCACTGAATAACGAGGATTTGATGGAATACACTAGCCTGGCCAGGGAGATGGTGCTTTGTCTCATGGCATCAGGAAGGGAATTGCCACCAGGTTGGCATCAAATTAATTGCTGCTGTATTTTAAGGTACTAATTCTATACAGGGGTCTGATTACCTGAGAGTTCCAAATTAGAATGTGTATTTGAGCCTGTGTATATCCTAAGCAGCGAGGAGGCGCCTCCTTGTATACGGCTTCTGTTAATGCTTGCAAGGGGGCATAGCCAGGGGGGTCCTGTGAGAATGCTTGAACTGGTCTGAAGCATGACGAAGGAAAGACAACAGCACTCAAACAGCTGGAAATGATTGAGAAGAATTATTACCGTCTCCTCCATGATATATTGCCAAGTGGTTTCCAGATGAGCTAATAACGTTGCAGTCTAATTAAAGAATGTCCCTTACATCTCGACTGTCTTACTGGGTGGATATGATAATAGGGTAAGTTTGTGCTGTAGTGTTGATGGAAAGGATGAAAAATTATTTGCCCATTTCATAATTTGTTGGAACTAAAGCCAGTCATCAAAAATCAGTGTGTAAAGGTAGCAGATAGCATGGCTTCTTAAAAGCCTACCTGATGCATTTTTGGGTTACTACGTTTCTAGTTGAGAAATTTTTGAAGTTCTTGAAGCATGGGAGCTCTCAACTGGACTAAAGGACTGTTTAATATTTTTACAGAACTGTGCTTTATCATAGAGAAGCCTTTTCCTCCCTCTTTTTAATGATGAGCAATTTCTGTTTCTGTAATAGTTTGCTCATATTCCATGCAATTTCTTAATTTTTCCTTTCTGAAGTTCTGGTGATATCCTGAGTCAGGGACATTGCCATTTAAAAATGGTCCTTCCCATAGTGAAAATAGAGGTTGTCAGTGAAATAACTCCATTGTCTTGAAGAAGTATTTGTATCTTGGTCATTTTGGACTGAAGAAAACAGCCCATACATTTCAACCATTGTTTACAGCTGTGCAAAATAGTACTTGTACTATATATAATTAAAATAATGTTCTTGAAAATCAGACTATTGTTTTTAATATGTTGAATAGATTGATCAAGCAATGATTCATAAAGGGTTGCTTCATCTCAAATTGCAGAAATTATAAGAAATTAAGGGACACGGATATTTTTAGTGGGCAATATTCTTATTTATGTGGAGTCTTTTTATTTTTAAATAATTCAATAGTATGTTCAAATTTTGATCGTACATGATCTGGAAAATAAATCTATAGCTTTTAATAATAAAATTTAAAAAGATTAGAAAATAGGACATATTCTCTATATCATACTATTTTATTAGGGACTTAAAATTTTGAATGAATCAGGAGCTTAGAACAAGATTTGAACCAAATGAGAATTCTTTTCAGCACCATTTACTTAAAGATCAGTTCACACATGGATGAAATTAATAGAAATGTTATCAAGCCTTTAAAATGTTTTAATCTGGTAAGACTGTTAGCAGCTGAGGTGTATTACAGCAGTGAGACCCATATAAGTAAGTTGATAATGGTCATCTGGAGATGTTTCGTGAATTTTCTGCATAACTCAATTTACAATGAAAAATATGTTAAATAAACTTTAAAAAAATATTTATTAACTTTGAAAAAAAACCAAACAAAAAACTATCCACCCAAGCTCTTTTTCTCCTAGGAACAGCAAACCAAATATTTAACTTTGTACTAGATCTCTTGAATAGAAATAGCTCAGTTTACTTCATTAATTCAGAAGAGGTTGTCTTGGATCACTTCATTCTTAAACTAAATTTTCCTGTGTGGCTGCAGTATACTATGGGCTTTACATTACAATTTTTTTTTCCCGAGATAGGTAAAATTCCACACACAGATCTCCCATAAACATTAAAATATCCACTCTGACCAATTCTGCCAAATAGGAAAACCATGTTTTTTTTCTGTATTACTACAAATCAGGTTTTAAATCCAGTCCAAAAAAAAAAAAAAAGTTTTGCAGGTTCACCAAGTTTTAATGTTTCCTGAGAAACCCAGGGAAACACCTGCTAAATGCCACATTTAAAAATTTCTTTGAGAAAGGGAAAACTGGTATTAATGCTTGTTTTCTTTTCCAGTAACACTAAAGAATAAAGGATCTGTCATTAGGCCTACAGCCAGAAAAGCCCTTAAATGCACGTTCAAGTAGATGAATAGTCTCATTAAAATGAAAACATTAAATTTTTATTCTCACAATATCTGGGTTTTTGTAATTGGCAGTTGCAGAACAGACTGATGAATTAGGAGCAGATTTAGAATATAAAAACCCCCTCTTTACTTCCCCAAATTCAAATAAATAAGAATTTGTTAGAATTTCCATACAGTCTGTAAACTTTGCCCAGATCCTCCATGGGTGACAGATCTTTTTGTTGAAATTAAAGCAGAAAACCTGATCCAAGTCTGTTTGTGTAAATGTCTAGACAGCTGTCCTGTCTGGATTTGTTTTGGCTTAGTGTTGGTTTTTTGGTTGTTTGTTTTTGTTTATTGTTTTCCTTCCCTGCTTCTGTCTTTTAACTAAATAGCTATTCAGTTTTGAATCTACAGTACTCAAGGATGTGATAACCAAACTGCACTTTTAAGCCTTCTTTGAATCTATCATTTAAATCACTTTTTGCCTCTTTGGTCATCTCAGGTGACCATTAGTAACTCACATTCTGAATTGTCACTGAGCTGTCCACAAACAGATGTCCTACATGCTGGTGACATCTCTCTCCTGACAGTTTTTTTCTGGTTAGACCTTGATGTAGTTGAACTTTCAAGCCTTCCAAAATAGGATAAACCCTTTTATAAATGCAATTATCTTTGTCCTGAGTAACTGTGATTTGAAATATGATCTCACACATGCTGGGTGAACGATGTAACCAGTAGGCTGCTGGTAACTCTGGGGGGTTTTCCATCCTTTTGTCTTTTCTTAGCTTTACAGGTAGGCTACATAAACTAATGTGGGTGGTCTAAGCAACTGAGCTATATAGACCTAACTTAGGAAAATCCTCATAGTGCGGAGTACGGAGCCTGCCTGTTACATGTCCCACTAGGCTTTACCATGGCATCCATTTTCTGTGTCCTTCCTTGATGGATAGGCCAGGCAGGTTCCCAGCTCCATCCTGACACAACTGATCATTATGGGAGCTGTCTTACCTTGCAGTTTGTGGATGGATTGAGCACACTTTAGAGCTGAGGGTACCCTAGGTAATGACCTGCTTGTAGTGATAAGTTTTGGATGTGCAGATAAAGAGTAAGTTTATGATCATGGGGTCAAGGCTTTGTAACTGGGTACATACAATTTAAAAATTGAATAAGTGATTTGGATTTGAAAAATTTCTGAGTCAACTTCTGCTGACTTTTCTATTTCATGTTCAGTTTTAAGGGAGGTAAGGTGTTGTGATTCTGCAAGATTTTAATACAGAAATGTATGTAAGACCTGTTACTGCTTCTCCTACAAGGATTGGTCAAAGACTTTTCTTCCCTTTCCAGTTTCAGTGAGGCTTGTTTCTCCTGCAGCTTCCTTCCCTCTCTCTTTCTTGCTGTCACCTTCTGGAAGCTTCAAGGTGCTCAACCTCATGGCTGCTCTGAGTCCTGCAAAGGTAAGTCATGGACTTCTCTGTTCTCCTTCCTAGATTATCTTTTCCTTCTTTTCTCTTTCCTCTTAGATGCTGCTGTTTGGAAAAAATCCTGACTTAGCAGCTCTCCTCTTATAGTCTCTGCTGGAGATGAACACTCATACATATCCTAAAATGAACTGTGTAGTCTCACTAGCATGATGATCAAGGCATCTTGATTGTGTGTGCCTGCTCTTACCTCAGCATATAGAAAGGTGACCTGAAAAGGCTTGACCCATAGTGCCAAAGTTGTTGCTCGTTAATGCTGTGAAGCACTTCAGCTTTAAAGAAAAACATTTCAGTAAACAGCAGCAGCAAAAAATTAGGAAAAAGGCCATGGATGTAGAACTGCTGAATGGAATTAGTATTGTTAAAATCCTATTACATCTGATACTAAAAAGCAGATCCAGGTTTACAAATGCAGCTGATATACTCTAGGAGTATGCTCAAGTTGGTCAATTTAGATTTGGAGGATTCTAACACTGATTTTAACATTTTCTTCTGCTTTTGAAGAAGGGAAAAAAAAACATGGTTGGGAAAACTTGGAAGGATTTAACACACTGTTAGAAACTTGGCAACTCTCCTGCTCTGATCAGGAGCTGTGCTCTCAATGAAACGATCAAAAGACAATGGCAGCTTGTGCACACATTATCTCTGACTAGAGGCAACAGTTCTTGGGGTCTTTGGTTTTTAGGTTTCAGTGCGAAGAAAACAATTGTGTAGGAGAGGGGCATGCCAAAAGAGTTTAGGATTCTTTTTTCAGTGTGAGCCAGATTAAATACTCTGTAGCCTGTGTTGCACTCAGGCACTCATTTTTCAAGATCACAGATGATTTCTTCTTATCAATTTCCTTGCCTTTGATATTGAAAGGAAAAAAGGCTCTTGGGTGAGATTTTTAATGACGTCTTCTAAAGGTGCTTCAAACTGAATCATTCCAGTAGATGTCACTGTGGGCCCCTGCGTTCCAGCCAGCCCGTTTTTAGCTGCTGTTTGCTTTGGTGTCATACACCTGCTATCAACAAAGCTCAAACATCTTTGTAATGATGGTCCCGAATTGCAGCTGTCGCAGCATTGCTAATTTCAGCTCTTTACTGAGCAACATAAGGACAGATACCTGCCAGTTCGTGTCTTGATCTTGGCAAAAAAACCACAAGACTTGGAGGCAAGCGTCTCTGTGATGGGCTGTAGCAGAATACACGAGGATGAGCATCCCTGTGCAGTGTGAGAGATAGGCACAGGCTATCGTCAGCAGGATTATGAACAAACCTGAGTGAATGCACACAGACTTAGTGCTACAGCAGAGAAAAACAGCTTTACTCAGTGTAGTAGCAGGGCCCGTGCACACAAATATAGAACTTCAAACAAACAAATGGACAAATAAATCTCACCAACCCTTAAGAGTTTTCTAAAGATTTTGTTTCCAGGGATCCTGAAATAATTTTTTTATTTGTTTTACCCTAAGGATTTTCCTGGGACTTTGCACAGGAATACTACATGCAGAATGAGCCTGACAATATTTTGTAGGCTTTGAGATTTCCTAAATAAGATAAAAATTCATAACCTGTGAGGGAAGACAGAAGAACAGACATGAACAAGGACAATAACAGAGTGAACAGGGCTGTAGAGGAAGAGAAGAAAGAGGAGGAAATAGATGTGAAGAATCTCTGATGAAGTAAGAAGACAAGGGATGCAAAAATACCCATATACTGGAAATGCTAAATGCTGTTTTGACTAGAACTTTTAATAATGTAGGCCCAGTCAGCAAGGTATTTCACCTTTCAGCTGATCTCTTTACAGTGGTATTCTCTGTGGCCTTTGCCTCTGTTGTAAAAGCACCAGTGAGAAACTCAGGTGGGCTGGAAGCAGTCTTGCCAGTTCTCCTCCCATTTTGCCCCAAACTCCTTCCATCCAGAATGTTTACAGCATTAGGACTATGGTCAGATCAGATCTGCTCTCAAAGAGGGTTTCATTTTGGTGAGGAAACTTGGCATGGTCCATGCAAGACATTTCTGTTTATGGTGAAAACAGAGATGAAGAGAAAAACTGCAAAGTTCTCATTCTTACTGTGATGGCTTGTTTCTGATGATGTATCATAGTTACAGATGGATGGCTTATATTGTCATGAGTGTGGTACCCCTCCATAACATTTTCTTTTAATTATATTCATTCAAGATTGCAAGATCAGGAAACATGTATTATTAAGAAAGGAAATCCTCTTCTTGGATATGACAGATTAAAAAAAAGCAAAGGAATTTCTCAACTATTTGTTGTCCTTCTGCGATTAAATCTCCAGGAGTCTCAGAATGTGATTTTTACAAGGCTTGACATAATATTCAGTTCCTTGTCAAAACCTTCCACTTTGCCTTTATAAATTTCTATAACAGCCTGATTTTTCCCCACTCTATCCTGGTGCTAATGCAGAAGTGCGAGAGCTCTGCTTGGCCCAAGGAGAACCTGTGGCCTTTGTTGGACTTTTCAGCTATGAATTTTTTCATTTGTTGGCCCCCAAAGTGATGCCCTGAAAGGAGACTTTATTACTTTATATGAATTCCAAGGAGAGGGCATTTGTTGGAAGGAATGAGCTTCAAAGTTTAAGGTGAAGAAATTTGGTCCAAATGTGATAACTTTACAGTAGATAAGTAGACCCTGACAAACTTGTTCACAGGATCACCGGATGTCAGGGGCTGGAAGGGCACCCTGGAGATCTTTGAGTTCAACCCCCATGCCAGAGCAGGACCGTATAATCTAGCACAGGTCACATTGTGCCCCTGAGGTATGAGATGAAAACGTCTGGATGGCTAATGAGAATATTTTAAGCCTCTCGGGGCAGCATGTATTTTCACTTGCTAAAATTTTAGATCACTGAAAGAACAAGCAGCAACTAGATAAACACTCTTACAAGTCAGTGACATAGGAAATCACGTGTTGTGTATTCTCCAGATGTTGTCACAAGTGGCTATCCAGTTCTTGTGTCTAAGTGTTAAGATATCACAAAAAAATTACATTGAGATTTACAACTGTTCAGCTAGACATAGGGGCTGTACTTGTACTTTTTCTCCATGTGTATTGGGATTCTTCTGTGAGGTAGAATTCGGTATGTTATATAGCTAAAGACAAGGAGTTTGATTCTGCAGCTACATTCTGGCTTTCTGCAGCACATGCCTGGAGGAGAATCATCTCTGCTGGGAAAATTTCTTGCTTCACTAGAGCCTTCCTGGTAGATGTGCAAAGACGAGTACAGGTTGTGTTTGCATGTATGGCTGTCCTCCAGGTATGAAAATCCTTAATGACCTCAAAGGAATGGCTGAAGTTAAAGCTGTCTGGCAGCAGAATTTATGTGTGCACAGAATGTATCTGGAATTGAGGCAAGAAGGTGAAATGATTTCCTGATTTGTCTTCCTCTGTTTCCCTGTCATGTAGTTAAATCAAGATGAGGTCTCACAACAGGCTTCGTCTGAAGAAATCCCTGAAAGCACACTGCAAGTTTTGAGTTCATTATGATATAAAGGTTCAACTTTAATTTTAGCATTACCAATGACCTGTTTGGTGTCAGATCTTCCTTGTGAAATTCATAGCCTTTAGTGACTTCTTATAATAATTACCATTAAGAGCATGAGGAAAGAAGGCTTCTTGTTTCATCCTTGGCAGTATTAGGCACCAGATGCTCTTAAAGATTTCTTTAGCCTTTTAAAAACATTCACAAATTTGATTTCTCTCCCGCACACCTACATTTGAGACAAGCAGGGAAAAGAAAGAATCAGGCTTTTGAAATCTCTGGCCTGCTTCTTCACCTTCTAACTCAGCCACTTAATGCCTACAGTAATATATTGACTATTACACCAGACTCTCAGCTGATCTAAGTCAGCAAAGCTGCAGTGGCTCTAATGGAGAGAGGATGTTTTGTTAGCAGATGGAGATGGGACTCATAGTATTAGTTAGACCATGCTTCTATGTTAATTGTCTAATTTATGCCATTGAAAGTATGCTATGTGCAAGGTGTCTGAGCTAATGGTTGAAGTAATCATAAACTTGAATTTCCTGATTTTTTCAGTGCTTGATTTCTCAATTTTGATGTTGCTTTAATGTTTTTCAATACTACCAGTCTCATCTAGCTGTTTTATGGCTCCCACTCCCAGTATCTCGGATCTGTATCCTGCTTTGTGCCATTGCTGGACTTCTCTTGCTCTAGAAGAGATTAAGACTCCCATAGGATGCCAGATTTTCATTTTGAGAAACACTGAGCTGTGCTGATTTAGACAGCACAATTCTAGGCACTTTCCTCATGCACTTTGTCATAGAAAGCTTATGCTAGGGGTTCTCAAAGAGAAAGCCCTTGAGTAAAGCTATAATCCTAGCTTGGAGCAAGAGGCAATAGACCTGTCAGTAATACAGTGGCACGGGAAATGCTGCTGTAATTAAAGTTCACTCAGCTTTTCCTTTATAAATCTCTGTAATAGAGGCTTTGTATGCTAGTGCAGCCATTTTAATTTATGTTGTTTTGAAACTAGGTAATCAGATTGTCAACTTTATTGTGATCATTTCTCCATAAACGTATTTTGCAAAAGTATGCTTAAAACCATCAAAATTAATTCTTCTGTGTGGTGCTGTAAAAATAACAAGAATGATTTTTAAACCTGCCAGCCCAAGTTGTTTGCAAAGCCTGTAAGCTGCGGTACAAAAGTGTGGAGACTGCACACAATGGTAAGAAATGGGTAATAGTTAATTTCCATTATGTGAGCAAAATGTTGCCTAAATTTTTGGAGACCATTTGTTTGATGGCTCTTAGGTATTATTTTTTTAAAATTATTGGTTATTATTTTTCAAAATTCATTAAATGACCTTATTTTGGAAGTTATAAACAATACTGGTTTGGTTTTTTCTATTTAAAAATTCTGTAAATGTAGGGTTTTAAATAGCTGTTGGTACATGGACTGGCTTAAGATCTCACTGAAGTCAGATACTGTGTGGAATTAAACGTAAAGCTTTTAAAGTTTTTAATCTCAGTATTATTACTCACTTTTTTCAAGGTTACGAGAAAAAACCCAAAGCATCTATACTATGCCTTCATGTGAATGTTTGTTTGCTTGAATGATTTCTATAATAAAAACCCATAGAGAAATGAAAATCTGTTCAGTTTGCAGCAGGAGAAATGGCAAAATTTGTCACACATGTCATTAAAAATAAGTAGTTCTTCTGGCTGTGGGGTTGACCTACTGAATTACCGTATAAAGACTTCACAGCCTCTCAGAATTTTGCCTCTGGGAAGAAGTAGAGGAAATCTTACTACTTTTTTTTCTCTCCCTCTCTCCTTTTTTTTTTTTTTCTTCCCTCTATGCTTAATAAAGTCTGAGATTGTCCTACCTATTTTTAGGTAACAATGGTTAACTCATTCTGAATTATTTTCAAGTTCATATTTATATCTAGAAACAGCTATAGTTTAAAAATAATGGGAAGCACACAATGCTATTTTAGAAGTTGAAATGGTTTCTTGAGAATGAAATGTATGTTAGGTAGTTTGCTACAAACTGCTTGGATCAGACTTAAAGTTAGCTGTACCGGTACAGCTTTTCTGGAAATACTTCCTCATGCAGATGGAGATACAGGGAGGGTTTTGGTTTTTTTTTTTTGATAATAGATGCCCAGGTGAAGTGAGTTATTTTGGAAAAAAAGTATTTAAAAATATTTGTATAACTACACCTATACTATGGCCAACTAGACCTGTGATCTGCTATATTGTCTGGCTCAGCAAGTTACATACAAGTCAGATTGGAATTGAGCCCATTTATTTCCAAGTCAGGTAACCCTTCTAAACTCCCTTCCCACACTCTATCTCCAGATTTCAGCCCTTTCTCAACCTCTAGTTCAATTTTTTAATTGAAGATCATTTTTCAAAGGAAAAATGGAAACACATGAATTTACAAATCTGAGTGTTCCCTGTTGTATTTTAACATAGGTATTGGTTCAATTTGATTACTTTGAAGAGCTGGCCACTCTCAAAATGATAGTCTTTGTTGAATGCATGGTTGGGTGAAACGCGATTCAGGTTTAGTTGCAAACACTTTCCAGATATAATTTTTAGGTGTAGAGCTCTGCAGTAATTTCAAATTTCAAAGATGTTCTGATTAACTTGTATGGCCATGAAGACAGCAGAGACCAGATTCTTGACTTAGGTTATTTAATTTCAGTGAAAAAGGTTGGTTTGAATTGTAAAGCATTTTCATCAAAGTTTACAGCTTGGACATTGCAGCATAGTGCCCCTACAGAGCAAGGACATAACCAGGAAGTGTGTATGACCCTGCAGCGTACACTTTGGGGGTATTATTAAGATCTGGTATCTGTAAAATAATTTCTAGTTAATTGGTCCTTATTCAATTCTGCAGGAAGTAGGAACAGGTAAAAATTCCTGTTCCTCCTTAATCAAATTTTGATTCCATAGATAATGAAATGGGAAACGGATACTTGTCTGATACTTTATGCTAGAAACAAGGGATAGGAGTGGATGGAAGGCAAAAGAAAGCTACTTACCAAACAGGTAGAAGAAAGGGAAACTATGCATTTTATATCCTTTGAGTTCTTCCCTTGTAAGTATAACCACTGCTCTTCTGAAGGTCACTATCACTACCAATCTTGTCAAAATGAGAAAACAAATTCTTCCTTTACCTGCAAAATTAACTTTTATGTAAGAGGATTAGCAAGAGCTCACCTCGGTACCTCCTCTGGTGGATCTGAGCATGGGGTATTCTTTCTCAGGCTGACAATGTCGGTGAAACATTGTCAAAATTACTTTTACTGCTCAACCCTACTCCTGTGCCAGTGTGTAGGAACCTCAAGGGAGGATCAGTTTTCCATGTCACTTCATCCTCTGATTCCTTCCTTCTTCAGTGTGGCTTTGTGTAGTGTGAAATGATGGTTTAAATTTTGGTGCATTGACCATGTAATCTTACCTTGGACTGGCATATATGACATAACTAGCATGAGTTAAAATTCTGGTGTACAAGAGATGTTGAATCTTTCACGTGTCAAGGTCTGCAAGACAGTCTAGAAATTCAATGCACCATTGGGCTTGTTAAATAGCATCATGTTGCTAGAACTTCAGCTACACGGGTAAGATCATATTTTTCCCCTATCAGTCAAGACTTTTTGTTATGGTAGTAACATAAGCAGAATTTGTTGTTTTTAACAACAGATATGTAGTCTAGAAGTGCCTTTATCTTCTTGTGTGTTCTCTCATGACATATTATTGCTGAAACCATATGAAATGTTCTGAAATAAGTTTAAGTAGTAATGTTGTATGTTTTCTCTTTGCAAGTTTTCCTAGGGTTTTCACTGGCTTTATTAAGAATATGTAGTCCACAAATTAGCTTGTAGTTGAACAATATGATTCTATGAACAATACTACTGCTAATTTCTGCTGCTACTATATATTAGATTTTCCTTCAACAGTTTATATAAATAAATCAATTTACTCTAACAGGCGAAGTAAATAAAAGGTTTGTTTATTGCCATTAACTCAATAAAAGCTCTCACTGAATTTATGATCATCTTGGTACTTGTTAAGTCTAGTTGTTCAAAAATAGATATGAAAATGAATTCCTTAGTAATGATAGATTTTAATCACATAAAGACTCTTCATAAACACTTCATTTGCTTTTAATTTTAAAGAAATTAAAGCATCAGTTCTTTGAGGTTCTGCATCACATTGCTCTTCCATCACTTAAGATTCAACATATATTAATAGAAGGTATGGTTAAAAGCTACTTACTGCTTCTTTGAAATGGACAAAATGCTGCAATTAAACTGTAATTGTCCAGAATTTAGGTGAAGGAAAGAATTATCCTGTAATGAAGGGAGTACTTGCAATGTGTAACCTGCTGCATACCCACAGAAAGAGTAGCAAGGAAATGGTTTGCCCTTACTACAAAAACTGACAAGTCTGGTTAAGATCATGGTTAAGATCCTTTCCACAGTGCCATGTTAAATGTTTGACAGTCTCCCCTCCAGATTCCAGTGAAAGGTTTAGTTCTATTGTAGTGATGGTAGCAACAGCTACACTGATGTTAAAGCATGATTGAACTTTCTGGGGCTTAAAGAAGAGTTGATGCAAACGTTCACAGAGAGCTGGATGGTTTGAAGAGCTGGTAATGGATTGAGAGCTGGTCCTCAGCTGAGCTGTAGCATCTCCATGCTGCTCCTAGTCAACACCAGGCACAGAAATGACAGGAATAGGACAGGGCAAGAAGGGTATTCATCAGATTTTTCTGAAGCTGATAGGTTCCGCGTTCAGCTGGAGAAACAGACTCTTCACAACTAAAGGGATGAACCTGAAGTTTTAGAAACTATATTATAAAATACATTATCTATGTTTTATTTATTGGTAGTGTTTATATACTATGAAATAACTGTGAATTTTTTTTACTCTATTGATAAAATTGAGTAAAACAAAGTGCTAAAAATGAACTCTTGGGGATAGCTATGAAAGAAGAAGTACTTTTTTTTTTTTTTTTTCTGACTGAGGGACAAGGCTGTGTGCAAAGCTGATCCAACAGAGGTTTTTCATTGTATTTTGTTTCAGGTAGGATGTTCCACAGCATGGTGCTGATATTTCCTGTGTAAGTACTTTATTTTACTAAAGCAAGTGTGTTATTATATCACTCCTCTTATTTTCTGTCATAAAGGTCAATATTTTCCCCATTGGAAAACCACATACCACCTCTGTGATTGTTGTAGCTTTTATGAAAGTGCAATGTTAAAGTAGTATCTGCACTGTTAGAGACCGTCTTGGCAGCTGTAAGTTTGGGACAGTCTGTAAGGAAAGAAACATACTCTGTTGTCTCCGTGTGACTGTTCCAATTCCCTTTGACATCAGTGGGAGTCTTTACCCTTTTTTGGTGTCCGAGGGAAAAAACAAACAGCTGCCACTGGAAATTCAATAGCATGTGAAACTGCTAATTTTGAAATCCTGCAATCTGCTCATTAAAAAGTGCAATTTTAAAGGAAGGAAAAACAATAATTATTTTGCTTGAATGGTTCTAGACTTTTCAGTCTGAAGATTTTCTTTAATGGTTATTTGAATTTTTAGTCATAAAAGAGATGAAGCAATTAGAGGCAATATTACTTGAAAATGCATTTATGTGTCAAACCATATTAGCAGAATTTCAATGAAACAAATTCAAGTTTGATGGTGTATCCTGTGGTGCTCTTCAAAAAATATTAACCACCTTCACACTATATAAGTGCAAATTATTATTCCAGAGTATATTATTATACTGCTCTGCTCCGCTATAACAGTACTTAGTGTACTGTAAATTATTGGGAAAATACTTCTCTACACAATAAGAATCGCACTATGGTTTTAATTAAGTGATCCATTTCAGTAGAATATGGATTTCAACTGGATAATAGTCCCTATCAGCAAGATAAATGCTAATTCATAGGTGGGAAATGATAGAAAATAAGCATGCAGGCAAAGTAGTAAACCATTACCTAGTCGCAATGTTCAGTGTCACTGACATTATTGCTATTGTATCTAACAATTCATGTAGAAATAAGAACATAATAAGTAAAAGACGACAGCAGCAGGTGGACTCCTTGGAGTAGAGGACTTGTAATAGCTTTGAGAGTATAAAAAGCTCCCTTTTGATATGGCCTTGAATCATACGCCCCGAGGCAGCCTGATAACACTCTTGTACAATTCCACCAAATTCCAGTAGTCCTGATTCTAGAAAAACACATGAGATCTCTAAAAATGTCCAACCAGACACCAGCTTGGGTAAAGACAGTCAAGGTGAGGACAGAAAAAAAAGGAATTGTGTTCTAGAAGCAAGAAGGAAAAATTGAGTCCTACACGTCATGCACAGGTTACCATCATGGGAGGCTGGCTATTTGATCATGGAGGGGTGTTAATGAAGTCTACCTACAGAGTTAACTAGAAATTTCATTTTGGCAAAACTCACTGGAAAAAGACCGTTCTCCCAGCACCTGCAAACTTCATTCTTTGTGACTATTTGTAGTATCAGATCTCCGAGCCACAACTCTCCCATAGGAAATGTGAGGCACGAGTGAGGAGCCCCATTTCACGGGTGCTGAACACTTGTGCACCCAAGTGCACCACTGGCCTCACTGACACCTCCCAGGTATGGCTGTTGTATTGGCAGCCAGTGGGGAATGAAGGGTTGCCAGCTAGTCCCTTGCATTATCAGGTATTCTCCTTTAATTTCAGTGTTTCACAGGAATGTAAGAGAGCTGTAGACTCTGAGGTGCAGCTGGTTGGTGCCCGGTTGCTGCACAGGGGAGCATTCCCTGCTGCCCTCGCACCTTCTGCTGCCCTCACACCTTCTTCCACCTTCTGCAGGGCTCAATCATTTGTCCTCAGGCTGCTGGACAGGTTGTACCATGGAAGTCAAAGCAGGTTGAGAGAGGGAAGAAGGGTGTTCAGAGAAGGGACTAGGGTCTTGCTACAGAGGAAGAGGGTTTTGCTTTTTGGAGAAGAGCTGGGGTCCTGGTCAGGGGAGGTGAGTGGCGTGAGTGGGGTGAAGGGATTACATAGGAGTTCTGCTTGGACTGAGTGATGTAGTACAAGGGAGGGAAAGGAGAGGACTGGGACAGGTCAGCATGTGCTGTGTGGCCCAGGGTGAAATTAGGAGGAGCTGTTGTTGCTGCAAGCGGTACTGGATTAGGTCCCCTTTCCCTCAGATTGTAATCTCAAAATCTTTTTGTGTGTGTGTCTTTTGAGAAATTCTGTTTGTAATAGCGGGAATTGACATGTTTCTTTTTACAAATGTGATAAGAAATCAGATGAGCTGTTGTCATACAGGTCCCTATAAACAGTGCCTGTGCAGGGCGGGGGGGATTGTGCTGATAGTTGAATCTCTTCCATTTCTTAACTTTTCTCTGATTGAGAGCATGTAGCATGTTTTTAATCTAGTGTTTGCCAAGTAAGTAAGGCGTGTCACCCCCCCTCCCCTTCTCAACTACATGGCATTTCCTGCACATTAGCTTTGGTACAACCTGGTGCTTGGGTGGCCAGCACATTGTAACACAGGCTCTGGTGCTGAGTCCCCTGATGCTCTCCTCAGACACTTGGGAGATAAGAAATAATGGTGCATGCCAAGTCTAAACCAATGGCTGCTTAGATGGAGAGCTTTCCAATTGCAGGTGTATTTTCTGCTCCTTATCAAAAAAAAAAAAAGACTGGATGATATTTTCTTTCTTATGTTTTGGATAGTACCAGATTGAGTGCTTTTATAGCATATTTAATAATGGATTCTGGAGAAAAGAGAGTGCTGGTAAAATTGTTTATTATGCAATAATCTGTTAAACTCTTCCCTGACTAAACTCAGCAATGGATCTGGGGGTATTACAAATGTGTGTAAGATTATCTGCAGACTTGAAAATTAGGAAAAAAAAAAATTAAACAAACATCATTAGTTAATAATGTAAAATAATTTAATTCTAGTTTAGGTACAAAATCATCAGTTCTAATAAGATTGACATGCCTCTGTAGCTATTAATGAAGCATGGCAATATATCTTGTTGGCATTAGACCTCTCTGGAACTTTTTAAACATCCTGTTAAATTCTGGAAGGGAAATATATTACCAGCAACAGTAATCACATGTTGTTTCATGATTCAGGCATAATGAATTCTAGTCTATATAATAATAAGAGCTTTGAACCTTATTGAATCTACTGTTGTCCCATTAATATTTTAAGGAAATGTTGTACTCTCAGGTTTTGTATGGTTACTTTAGGGAACAACAGATACCATGAAAATTTCTGAACTGCACTTTGTAGGGTATTAAGTCAGCTGTAAGATTTTTCTCTTTTGTCCCAAGCTAAAGCTAAAGTTTATGCTTGGCCTTTAAAAAAGGAAGTTGTTTCTTTAACATAAGCAAAACCAAGCCCACTGAAGAGGTGGCTGTGAATGCATGAGGGAGAAGTGAAATGTAGGTAACTTTGGAGAACAGCGGTTTTGATTAAAGACTGCAGTTTGACACCTTGAGATTTTTTTTATCTGCCAACATCTGTTTTTGAGATTTGCTGGGTTTTTTTCTTATCAACTGCAGTCACAATTGGGTAGACAGGATGAAGTAGCTTTTATAAATTCTAATTAAAATATATGATACTCTTTAAAATGAAAGAAATATTGACCGTGTCTAAAACATTCACCTTCTGAAAAAAGGGCTAAAGCACTTGACATTTTACTGGCATAAACTGGCTTGGCTGAAGTAAATTCAATCAGTATCAGACAAGCTAAAACACAGTCTAAGGTAATCAGGAATCCAAGGAGCTGTGCCAGTTACACCTGGCAAGAAGTAATTTGTATATAGATCACCCTTGTTAACAGGACCTATTTTGATTCTTGTAGTAGCTTAGAGACCTGATTTTGATCTCATGCCAATGTTAGTTTCTTGGTTTTATTTTTTTTAACTGGCAAAACTAAATCCAGCATATACCTTATACCTAGAGACAGCTGTGTCTCCCAATATCAAAACACACTGTAAAATGACATCGGGCAGCTTGTATACAGCCTTGCAAAAAAATGTTCATATAAAACTAAATATGTTCAAGACTTTGTCTGGAAAAGACATTCCTCTCATACAGAGTCCTTTTTGACATCAAGTGAGAGAAACTGTTTTCCACCTACACCTCAGAAGTTAAAGCACATTTACCATCTCCTTGTGCTGGCAGGTAAATTATTTCCTCGGTGGGATATCCAACCTATCACGAGGAGTAACCAAAATAATCAAAACCCTTGTCTGAATTAATAAAATATAATAACCGTGAAGCTCTGTGTAGCACAGCAAGAATTTGTATCCCGGGTTAGCAAGATAGAAATCTTTGTATTTTTCATTATGACAGCAAAAAGTGCAGGCCCTGTCTTCTGTGTATCTTTGAGACCTGCATATCAGATGTATAACTGGAATATAAATTGTCATTAAGTAGATTGGCTAGTAGAGGTCTCATTTTTAGTAAAGGCTGACACAGGATAGGGTGATGTCTTAATAGGTTCCCCCTTTACCTTCACAGGAGTGTTAATTTCAACCCTCTGAATTTTGTGAGGTAAGAGAAGAGTTACATAAAGGTGGCACGTGCAAGTCAGAAACACGCTTTAGTCGATGTTCCCAAGGGTAAGTGCTGCTCAAAGCTCTGGAGAGTGTGCTGTGCATGAAGTTGTTGAAGATTTCACTTAGCTCATCAGAACATCAGTGATGATCACATTCAGAAATGCTCTCTTTTATTAAGGACTCTCATTCTGTCTCATATATTTTGACTGCTTCTAAGCTATACTTATTGTTTAGTATAGATGTTTGCACATAAATTTGTCAGCTAGCAACAGTAAAATCAATGAACTCTGGCGATTGCTATCAGCTTCCCATAAAAGCCTTTTTTTTTCCTTTTGCTCTTAATTGCAATGATACAGGTTTGAGTCTTCTTGAAAACCCTAGAGTATTTGTGTCATCTTTCACATAAAATGATTTATACAAATGAAGACTTCTTTAATAAAAACTTCCATGAAAAGCTCTAAATCAGATCCCAAAGCTTAAAATACTTTCACATTTCAAATAGCTTCCTGCTTGTCAGTAAATATAACCATACCATATTTCAAACACTACCAAACAACTTCAGAATTTTATCCTGCTTTCTTACTCAAATGAAGCTATGCTTGCTTTAAATATATATTTGATGTATTTCACAGGCTTATTATAGAAAAGTTTAATTTTCTTTTTTGAGTATTTTTTCCAGGTACTTCATTTAAAAACTGAAACAGTATTTTAGTTATTTCATGTGGTGCTGTGGCCTTTTCTGTAGCAATTAAACTGTGGATTTAATTAAACTGTGAATGGAGTTAAAGGACAATTTATTACAGAAATTTGTGCTGCAGTTGCTGACTGCTTCTTGATACAAACAGTGGTCCTTTGCTCTCTTACTATTGAAGCTGGTCTTCTGCCAAACCTATTTTCAGGTATGGGTTTGACATCCACCTCCTTAATAACATTCTCCTTTTCAAAAATATCAAGTAGCTTTGACCACTGATGCCATAATAAGTGATAACCAGCTGTGGAGCTGGTGCAGGTAAATTGATGTCATTGCTGGTTTGCTTGACTAAATCAAAATATGTTGGAATTTCTTGAGTAGCAGATTCAAGTTTTTAAGTACTATTTTCTAATAGTCTTATTATAAAAGTAGTGACAGGGTGACATGTCTTGATTTCTTTTCAATCTGTTAACTATGAAAGACTTGCTTTTTGTTAATGTTTGGTGTTCATTTTTGTAAAGCAGTTGTTGAAAGACTTAGCAGAAACAGCTAGCAAGCATTCAGGTGACTTTTAAGTTCGGCTATGGCTGTGGTGTGTAGTGTAGCCTGTTGAGGTGGAGCTCTGAAAACCTGGTCACTGGAAACACAGGGCACAGTAATGCAAGAGGAATTTAGACTATCAGTGTCTAAGTGTTATAGAATTCTGAGTTTTATGAATTTGAGCTTAGGTTGCCTGGAGCCACATTAGAATAAATGGAATATGTGACAAGACCATATTTGAGCATTGGATGAATATACCATAACATCTGGAATGGTGTCACTGTCCTGAAAGCGGTGAGATTTTATGTAAAGTCTGTGATCAGCAGTTAGTCTAGTTCTCAAAATCTGGTTGGGCAATCCTGCAATGTTAATTATTGGTGAACAGAGTTTTTTTTTTAGCTGGGGCTTGTTTGTTTGAAATTTTTTCCTCCAGTCATTCTTGATCATAGTAAGAAGGTTCATGCAAGTGGCTCCCACTTCTCATATGTATTGAAACTGCAAAAGGAGATATTTGACTTGAAATAGATTATCCCACTCACTGACTAATGAACTGAGTCCTTAATGGAATTGTTTGAGAGAGGAAAATGGGAGTTTAATCCTGCAGGCCCAGTACTTGCCTGAGTACAGGTACGACATCACTGAGGGTGATTTATGAAGGAGTTAGAAACACCTCAGAGGAGACAAGCTCTGGAGAATTAAAGACTGCTATAAATTCTTATTTATCTCCATTTCAGTAACTTGACAAATAGCAGTGAAGTCTGTACAATTCTTGGGAGGACTTTTTAGTTTGTTTTCCATCAGATTAGCAAGACCTAACCAGACTTGTAGCAGATCAGCAAATACCATGTAATGTTTGAAGAGGACACCTAGGGCAAAGCCCATTGAACAGTTGTGACAGAAAACTGCTATCTTGTGACTTGTAGGTTGCAAGACTCTCTTTTGGAGTGTTAAGTTTTTCTGGGAGGCTGGAGCAGCTCTTCTATGAGGATAGGCTGAGGGAGCTGGCCTTGTTCAGCCCGGAGAAGAGAATGCTCCAGGGAAACATTACAGTGGCCTTTCTGTACCTGAAGGGGACCTACAAGACAGCTGGGGAGGGACTGTTTACAAGGGCATGTAGAAATAGAATGAGGGGCAATGGTTTTAAACTAGACAAGTGTAGATTTAGAATGGACATTAGGAAGAAGCTCTTAACTATGAGTGTGGTGGAACACTGGAACAGGTTGCCCAGGGAGTTGGTTGAGGCCCCATCCCTGGAGACATTCAAGGTCAGGCTTGATGAGGCTCTGAGTAACCTGATGTAGTTGAGGATGTCCCTGCTTACTGCAGGCAGGTTGGACTAGATGACCTTTGGAGGTTTCTTCCAAGCTGGGTCATTCTATGATTCTGTATCATGTTGTCTACACTTATTTCCTAAGAAGCTTTTACTGCATCATGTTCATTCTTTCCACTCTGCCTTACAGGTCCCTCTGTGATGAGTGAAACCACGGATAAAGCACTGAAAGTTGGCTGAACCATGTGAGCTTGAACAGAAGAACTTTTCAGATTGTGGTATACCTCAGCATAGAACTTGCTTTCAGCTGAGAATTTGGGCCAGCTGTAATGAGACAGTTAAGTGACTAATTGTGAGGATTAAAGGCCTACTGGGATTTTCAAAATCATTACGTTGTCTACTGCTAGCTTTAGTACCTTTACAAATAAGGTCCTAGTTCTCAACTTTGCATTTAGGTGCCTAACTGCCATGGAAATCAATGAAGTCTGAATATGAGCATGGATAACAATGGAGGTCCACTCCTGGGTTCTAGGTTCTTTTTCCTTTTTATTCTATTTATTTATTTATTTATTTTCCCCCAGTTATTGCTATTAAAACTATGTAGCTAAAAAATACAAATAGGTATCTGAATGCTTGCAAGGTGTTGACATGATTTGTTTTAGGCTATGTAAAACATCTAACTTGTGTGCTCTGAGTAGCCCATAAAAGTGTTAAAGGAAACTTAAATGCTTAACTCTGGTCCATTGATTCACACTGGTCATAAAGAAAGTAGGCTAGTGAAGACAGTTGCCTTTTCTACCCATTCCCTTGAGTGTCGACTCTTACTGTGGAAGACAGCAGGTTTTCACTTCTGCTTAAATATTCAGACAGTGCAGAACTTTTCTTCGTAAATCTGTGGTTAGGTTCTTGCATTTCAGCAGTTTGATGCTAAGAAATGCTAAACAGTTTCACTTCTTAATACAGTCCTGGCTGAATTTTCAAAGATGCTGAGCATCTGCCACTTTGGTTTTTTTTGTTGTTGTTTTTGTTTGTTTGGTGGGGTTTTTTTTGGGGGGGGTGGGGTGGGGTGGGTTTTT
>JANIJG010024469.1:85828-101137 GCA_024611175.1 Megaceryle torquata
GCAGTGTGCAGGCGTCAATGGGAGGAGACATGATAATGAGTTCCCAGAAATAATTATAATAACCACACCTATTCCTGGAATTAATTTTAATACCCCCTCTTTTGCCAATGAATATGTATGTTTCTCATGATAAATAATTGCTTGCTTTGAAGTACGGCGCGCGAGTTGGGAGGAGTGATCCCCCTTGCACCCGGCACTGTAATAAACACGCCTACTGTATAACCCAGCTCGGGTTGTAGAGTTTGATTCCACACATCAGTACCACAAATCATTTCTCAGTTATTTGACCCTGAAAGAGGAAAACAAGTTTCAGTAAAACAGGCAGTATACCAAGTCGGATCTTCCTGGTTTTCAGGGACCATTCTTCCCATTTTTTTCCCCCTTCTGATGCCTGTATGATTGATGGTAAACAGTTGAGATGAGCTTTTTTTTTGGTTTTGTTTTCTGTTTTGGTATAGGTGCTGAGTATTTGAATTTTTGAGATTCTGAAATTTTGAACAAGATGTACCCCACTATATTTTTATTACATTTATATGTACTTTATTGTTATTTATTTTTTTGACATATAAAGATTAAGAAAAGTGTTAAGGTAAAGGCTGAGGCTTAATGTTGCATTGCTAATGGTGTAATTATTGAACATAATTTGACATGATTTAAAATTGAACATAAAATTTTGTGCTTAGTTATTTCAAAAGCATCAGTCTTGCTGTCATGTTGTACAGCAGGGTTTCCTAGACTTTCTTTTTTCATCCATAGGTGTTGGTATGGACAGCAGTGCCAACTTTTGTGCCAGGAGATATATTTTGAAGAAGGTTGCATAGATCTAATAGACAGTGTTTTGAAGAAAGCAGTGCATACGCTCAGACTGATTCCTAGGAAGTGGCTGCTCTTGGTCGTGATGGACACTCAAAAAAGGGTAAGAAAGAGGAAGACGTAGTAAATGTGGAAGATCATGCTTTCCTTCCATGTTTCAGCTACCAGCTGGAGCTGGAATCTTATTTTAGTCTGTGGTAGAGATTTTGCAGTAGGGATAGTAATTTTTTTCTAAAAGTCACAAGTAGCTCAATGTTTTCTTCATGTTTTGGAGTGCTCTTAATGCGGTGGAGCACACTCAACCATGTTTGTGCTCTGCTCTGCTGCTCAGTGGTGCTTGTTTAGCTCTCTATTGCTTCTGAAGCCACTGCCTTCAAGTACTCCACCTACCTTATGCTACTGTTCTGTTCTTGAGTTATAATATCATGCCTTTCAAGTGACCTATAGGTATATAAAATCTGTGTCTCTTTACCCCTGTAAATCTTAAGTGCTCATGTCTGTTTTGAAAATCTTGTTTTTACATCGGTGACTGGATGTCTTTCTTTGGGGATAATTTTTGCATTTTATTCCTGCTACAGCCTATGAGAGAGAAGCCCATAACAGCAATGCGGCTGTAGCCAGTATTTTTTTTTTTTTTACAGTCTGGCTGGTTTGTCATTCTATAGTTGTGGTATTTTTTGCTTATTTATATAAACTTATAGTAGATTTATTTTTTTTTTTTTAAAGGAAAGTATTTGGCCTTATGTTATGTTGTTACTTAAGACAGAGAAGTCTTGAAATCTCAAATACATGTAGAATGTTTTTATCCAGTACATTTGCAGAATGTTTTTTTCAGCTCACTATTCAGGACAATAATTAATGTCTATAAAAACATAAGGGCTGGGTGTCAGGAAGGCAGGAACAAACTTTTCACTTGTGCATTGTGATAGGACAAGGGGCAGTGGTTCAACCTAGAGTACAGGAAGTTCCATGTAAACATGAGGAAGAACTTCTTCACTGTAAGGGTTGTAGAACACTGGAACAGACTCCTCAGAGAGGTTGTGGAGTCGTCTTCTCTGGAGACTTTCAAGACCTGTCTGGATGCATTTCTGTGCGATCTGCTCTAGTTTTGTCCTGCTCTGTCAGGGGGGTTGGACTCAATGATCTTTGGAGGTCCCTTCCAACCCCTAACATTCTGTGATTCTAATTTTATTAAAGACCAAGTAATTTTATTAAAAACCAAGTCCAGAGTATATATTCCCTACCTTCTGTTATCAGAGAAAACCTTGCAATATCTTCCAGACCCTTGGTGTCTTCATTTTGAACATAGCTTGTGACAGCACTTTTGAGGCTTTGTACCAGCTGGAACATAGTGACTGGCACAAGGGGCTCTGCAGACAGAGCAAACACCTAAATGACAGAAAAAAACCCAAACCCAACAACACTAAAAAGAACAAACCTTCAGCTTTTCTCTCCTCTGTTTCCTGAGGTCTTACTGTCTTAGTATTTTCTTATTGTTGTTGTTGGAAAGGGGCTGCTGCACTTCTGGGCAAAAGTCTGTACAGTGTAGGGATGCATCATCTATCCTTTGACATGTTTATATAGCTCTTGGAAAGTAGAGCTAGACAGAAGCTGCAGCTCAAGGACACACTTAGGACCGTGTCTTAGTCATGCACTTTGAAAAAACTGATTTGCATAATCTTATCTGCATTCCCCTCCTCTTTCCTTTCTGGTTTATGCTGCAGATTTAAAGCCTGTAGAGAAAATGAACTCAATCTACAAAGGGCTTTAACAGTACCTAACTGGTGTTATCCTCAGTGCAGCAGTACTTGAACTGGTGGAAGCTGGATCTCACAGATGGAAGCATGTTTTCTTCTTATTAGAAAATAAGTGCTTTATTCTGGCCATTTTTAGTTACTTTTATGATTTGCAAACACATAAGGTGGAGGGAAAGTTAGGGAAAGTTAGTTGTTTTGTTTTGGTTTTTTTGAGTTAATCACTGGTTGACAGGTGTATTCTAAAACCTTGTGATTGGCAGAAATTAAGTGAATTCATGATGTTAAAATAAATATCAGAAAAAAATGTGAAAAATATTATGTCCCATAATCACTGCTGAAGTGATTTAAATTCACTTTGAGGGGCTTAAGTGGTAAGTTAGTCTGTTTCTTTTTTCATGCTATCTGGCATGCACAGTAACTGGTTATTATTTCTATTGTAGCTGTCATCTAGCAGCAACTGGAACATTATTAGGTTAGACACTGTATCTATACATTCTAAGGGTTTTCTGGACATGAAGAGTTTATATTCTAAAGTAACATGACAAGAAAGAAGATTTTTGGAGACTGTTTGCAAGAAAAGGAAGTGATGCTTAGAGTCTCGCATGATTTTCCCAGATGTCATTGTACTGTCAGAGCTAGGAACTGTGCCCAGATACCTCCCATTTGAGTGCCACTGCCTCAGATACAAAGCCTGTCTTCCTCTCTAACAGAAACGATTTTTTTTTTGTTGCTGTTACAAAATTATTTATAGCATCATTTCAGATAGGCACAGTTTAAGGGGAGTTTTATGCTTAGCTTTTGTTATTACTTGGAGCATCTTCCTATTTTTAAGAGGAGCTCTACTACTTCTAGGGTAGCTTCAGACATTGTCTTGGACTGACCATCTTTGTTATTGAAGGAAACAAATGGAATTTGTGTCATAACAGATTGACAATATAAAAGGAACTTGTTCACCAAGCATTTTTTCATAAAGGAATGCAGAATTGAGCTCTGATAATTGTCTGACCAATGCACTTGAGGCTCTAGGGAGATGTGCTTCATTTTACTCCTTACAATTTTTTGGACTATATCCAATTTTCAACACATACTTATGATGTATGTATGTGTTAAAAATAAATTTTGACATATTTAAACATGTTGTTCAGAAAATGTTTATCCTGCCCTGCTTCTTTGTATTTAAACAAATATCCAAGCACCCAGATACTAGGCAATGTTTACCAGTGGCAATATTTTATTTCTTGGCAGAAGCTGCAGGTACGTGACAGCTTCTGGAGCTGCTTTTGGAGTGTGTCACACAGTAGATAAAGTTATGAGCTGGTTGGGCTGTCTTGTCCGCCTGGACAAACTTTGGCTTTGATTCATCATTAATTCTCTAGGAATAAATTCTGTAGGAACAGGACTGGCTGCTGTGCCAGTCCTGTTCAGTGAGGGGTTATCACAGATGACTGTTCATTATCAAAAGAGAGTGGTATTTTTTCATGGCCATATGTTCTTGGAATTCCCCTCTGCAACTCTCCAGAAACCTCTTTGTTGCCCTCAGAGATGGTGTCTATAGAATCTGAGCACTGGAATTCGGAAAGGGATTGAAAACCAAATAAACAGTGTTCCAAAAGAAGTACTTATTCTGATAGGAAAAGGACTTGCATATTGATAACCTTGAAATTAAATAATAAAATATTCATGATGGTGTATCATGGACTAAATGCATGTGTTTGTGTCTAAACCAGATATGAAACCGGAGCTTAGGATACTCTGTTAACAACAGAAGTAGTTTTCTCCATTTGTTTCCTTCTAACAGGGACTTAATTAAATGTTTGTGCAGCACTTGAAATTATTTTAAAGTTACATTATGAATATTTTATTATCAAAATGCTCAAATTAATAAAAGAATGCCACATCATGATAGTAAACAGTGCAAAAGAGAAAAATAATTTGTGATTGCAATGTAAAGGTAAATGTAAGCCACAAGATCTTCTCTGCTAGGTATGAATCCTGATTTCATTCTTGTATGTGGGAGGAAGTATTGAAACTTAGCCAACAGATAAAATGGTTGATGTTATGTAGTTGAATGTTTTGAACAATAAATCAGAAAGACATAGTAAACAATTTTTGCTGCCTAAAGATTATCTAGGTACATTAGGGTTCAGGATCATGTATACTGGAGATGCAGGATTCTAAGGATATACCTGTAATTTTCACAGTTAATTGGGAAACATAATTTCCACAGCCAGAAGGGGCAGAGCACACAGCTCCGTCAGAAGTAACTCATAGTTCCTTCCAGTTAGACCATTACTCCTATTCTCTCTTTCCTTTTAATTTTAAAGGAAGTTCCAGTGAAGTTCTGGCACTGACCTTAAGTGCTATGCTTCCTCTGAGAGGAAGAGGTGATGGAAATGTCAAACTGAGAGCAACTGGTCAGAAATTGTAAGAATTTGGTGCTTTACAACAGAAAGTTTTGGCACATCCTGATTTTTTTTCCCCCTGTGTTTGTGACAAAGAGAACACAATTTGGTCATTTTCTTTAGAAGGCTTGAAGCAAATACATGCTCTGGTTCTCATGAGGCATCCCATTGATAGACTGGAACAGTGACATCCTAGGACATCCCAGTGAAATACACTAAAGTATAACACATTTCACCTTGGCTATGGCCCTGTTGGCTGAGGCCTGCAGGGTGGCAAAACACCTGGACACACAATAAAGCATGCACTCAAGGAATTCAAAATTAATTAAAACATACTGAATGACCCAGTAACATTTAGCAAGATACTTCACACATGCCAGTGTGCTCTACTGAAAATTCCAGTTATATTTAATCATGTGCAGGCATTTTATGAATTTGAGATTTTGGCTTACTGTGTAATTCATTTATTGAAAGTAGTCACTTTTATCATTTAACAGTGCATGGCAGCTTAGAGCAAGCTGAAGAGTGTCTGACCTAAGGGAATTGCAAAAGGAATTTAGGGAGGCAGGAGGAAATTACCTGAACTGGAATTTGGCCAGGATATAGGAACTAACACTGCAGTTCTTATTAAACCCTGTGAGTAATGAAAAGCTCTCTTTTACTGCCATATGTAATAATGGATGCTGTTGAATGACTTGGATGACATCTTGGAATGACTCGATATGATTCCTTTTTCTGGCAACAGATGAATGACATTGTCAATAACTATCAAGTACTCACTGGATAAAGCATTTCTTTTGTCTAGTGGGCTTCTCTCTGTCAACCTCATTTTCCTCTGTAAAAGCCATGGTTAGAGTGCCAGGAAGCCTGTAAAGACCATTCTGCTTGGTTTGCTAGGTAAGCAGCCTAATTCTATGCTGCCAAAAACTTGCTGGGCATTGCAAGATATTTCTGAAAAGTGGCAAGAGGAAGTAAATGGAGTTTGCAGGTTTTTATTTTCTTTTCCAGGATATTTCAAATGATCATACTGAATCTTTTCTTGTGTGTCATGATACATTATATTTGTAAAAAGTTGTTTCACAGTTTCTATAAATATCCTATTACTATTCTTGTATGGTTTTTTTTTTTTTCAATGTGAAATCAGGATATACATGTATAATAGATTTTTAAATATTTAATCAAAATTCTGAACCCTGCATTTGAGCAAATGTATTTAACTTACAGGTTTACATGAATTTTTAGGTTCATCTCCCTTCTTTATTTGAAAATTCTGTTAAAAAAAATGAAAAACTCTTGCCTAAGGCACAATACAGAGCTACTGGGTTTTTTTGTTTGTTTTTTAACTAGAGATGAAATAGAATTATTTCAAAGGCTTACTTCTCAGAGGAGCATCAAGACCCAAATGATTTCAAGGAATTCATTAGTAGACTTTGAGAAATCGAAATTAGCATTTTCTGTATGTTATGCCTCCCCATAAACTGTTATAATAACTAGTAAAGTTTGCCTGGGGAGGCAATATGGTTTTGTTGATAACCTAAAGATCAGAAATCTTGGTTTCTGTGCCAGTTCAATTTCCCTCTCTGTATCTTTTTTTTCTCTCATATTTTGCTGCTTTTGTTTAATCAGATTGCCAGACCTTGGGTCAGGGACTGTTTAACTGGTTTTATACACTGTGTAGTGTAATTATATGTGAGACTTTCATCACTATATAGAATAAATGTCAAGTACGTCAAAACAATTTGAAATTACTGATTTCACTAAGACTCATTCAGCAAAGCACTTGACTGTGTGGTTCACTTTAAACTATAAATTCCACTTGTCATTATTATTAAGGCCATTTTAAAGGCTTGAATTTAAACACCTGCTGAAGTGCTTTGTAGTGAAATATATGTTAGAGAAAAGCTGCTCAGAAATGCATTTATAAATATAGTTAAATGCATTCTATCACTGTCCCTTTTCTGTGACAGACTGACATGTTTATGAGGAGGAGCTCAAAGCTCTGCTGCAAATCAGACTTGAGAAATCTAAATAAAAATGAATGAGGGTTTTTGTTGTTGTTGGGTTTTGTTTTGTTTTGTTTCCCTTGAAAATTAATGTTTTACCTTTATATAAGTGTATGGCTGAGATGTGTTTAGTTGCTGTGAATTCCACTAGTCCAGAGAAAGGCATCAAAGCGATGTGGTAATGAAGTGTCCCCATGTTTTAGTCTACTAGACCATCAGCTGCACCCAGTGTTTGAATGTTGGGGCCATTATTTAGGCTGGCATTTAAAATCAAGGGGTTGGTGATTTTAAATATTTTTTTAAATTATTTGTTATTTATTTTTAAGTGTAGATGGTAAAGCTAGTTAGTAAGAGAAGCAAGGACGTTGGTGGGTGTATTCCATGCCTGCAGAGTTGCTGTATAAGCAGGGAGTAGTACAGGTAGTGTATATGACTTATTTTAAACTCACAAATAGCCTCCTTAGCATTTATGTGTTTCCTTTCACTAAAGTATTCTGTCATAATTTACAGACTGCAGGTAGATGTGGAAGGCCCCTTGGAAGCCCTGAAGAAAGCAATAGCAAAGAAAGATGGGCTGGCTTTTCTTACTGGTGAATCGCAGAGCTGGGAGCAGAATGTGGAGTTCTGACATTTTAAGTATTTTGATCTTGATCTAAAAACTTTTAAAGCCAGTGCTGTAGTTTCATTCTCCCACTCCTTTTAATAGTCTTTGCCTGGTTAACTGAAGTGAATTGGAAAGCATGAGCTGAATCTGAATCCTCTGGATTTAACCAGGCTAACTTTCCCTTCAACACTGATTATAGACTGCCAGTCTTTGACCACTTTCCCTGACCAATAAGTCAGCTATGGATTAAAGTCTTTTCAATTTAAATGCTTTTTTTTAAAATATATTTTCCTACTACCAATTTTGTCTTTATGTTGAGGTTCTTGATTTACCTGGAATATAGCTCCATTCTTCACAACTTTCTTTAGATGCAGAAATGCTAACAGGAAGATGTGTTAAATTTTATTGCAGCATTTCATAAATGGATGGTGCTTATTCAAGAAAACCTATTTCAGCCAGCTAAGTGAAAATAAATAGAAAGACATGCATTATTTACGGGACATAATGTGGGTAAGTACACTGCGTGCACGAATAGCAGATGAAAACCCAGCAAATCTTGCTAGGAAAATGGCTGTTAAGGAAATAAGCTTGTCTTCAGGCACACATGCTGTATATATATACTTTGTTAAAAAACAGAGGTAGATCAGTTTTTCACAATAATTGTCATCCCTAGACTGAACGCGGAAACACTGGAGGCACTAGAATTCGCATCCGTCAGCAATAAGATTACATCTTGATTGCCATCTTTCTTTACATAAATGGTAGAAAGAGATTAAGCTGTTTAATTAGGAGATCATTTTCCATGTTGGCTAAGGCTTTTGCTTGATTTTCCTAGCTGGTATTTCCATCTGCCCCAGAAAAGGATCAGCAGCCAGCATGATGTGCATAATGCTGGCAAGTAGGATTCAGCCAGGTATACTCTTCCTTGCACTTATGTGTTATACACCTCATATAATGTAAAGTTTTATTCCCTGTTGCAGGGTTAATTCTGATCAAAGTGACATTTTTTTTTTTTCATTTCATTTCATGTGGAGTTAATGACTCCTCAAATCTTCCCAATTTTGTCTACCTTGCTAGAGATAACCTGTCTTCTTGGATGTAGAGTGTGTTATGTCATTTTCAGGTGTCTCAAATTAATTAGGATAGATAAGGTCATCCCAAGTTACACACCATGCCATAACAGAGTGGCCTCGAGGGCAGTGTTTAGGTATTCAGGTTTTCTGAAGCTTTCTGTCCCTACCAGAACTTTCTCAATCAGTAGGAAGTGGACAAGAACCTTACAGACATGCATCAGAAGAGAAGGAATGCAATGCTCATGACTCCTGCACCATCCAAGGTGACAGATTTTGCATTATTAGCTGGTTTAGGCTTTCTGAGAGGAATTACAGAACTCAAAATTAAGAAGATGGAATAAAAATATTAAAAATATTGAATGAAAGATCAGGGTGATTTTTATTCTACCAAGAACCATTTTGCCCATGATCTGTCAATAGGACAGGTTTATTTATATCTGTGTCCTGTGGGCCTGACCCAAAGTCAAAAGCTGCCATTGATCCTGCATTGTGCCAGACAGTTCAGAGAAAAGAGAAATTTGGCTACATTTGTGAAAAAAGGGAGCAGAATTGATCACATTTCTCTGTGTATATATCTAAATAAACTCAAGGTTTCTGTTGATACATACATTGTAGCTGCTGTAAGGAATATTTATAATATGCCATAAATATGTTAGTTCTGCAATGAAGAGACATTATTTTGGAAGTTGAATTGTGAATGCATTTTTTTTCTTCATACAAAGGGGAAGGCTATATAATTATGTCTTAGTTAATTCATAATCCTATAGTCTCCCTCCTGAGCAAGCTACTAAAGAAGCTAGGACCTCAGGAAACAGTGCTTTACCTGATAAATTGGCTTTATGTGACAAGAACAAGAACTGTTAACACAGTTTGCTGATTACATCATGGGACAGTAGGATGATAGTTCATTAACAAAAGCAGGCATACAGTAGTCTCATAGCTTATACAAGCTTTATCCTGATTAAGATGTGATCTGTGATACCTGCATGTTTTTCTTAGTAAGTGATGATTTGTGAATGGAATTCTACATTTGATAGGATAGTTCAGAACAAGCACCTCAAACTCTTCAGCTTTATAAACACTGAACATTTCAAATAGACATGATTTGGTTTTAATAGTATTACAAAACAAAGTACTTTGCAAAGAGCTACAACAATTTAATTCGGGTATTTTTAGGTTAATATGTCAGGCCTATCTCTTATGCTACAATGTGTTATATATTGACTTTCTTCCTCTTTTGACATTGAAAATAGTCAGATTCCCCTGAGAGTGAAATTCCGTTCTCTAGATAACTCTAAATGGATCTGCTTCCCTTCCTGTACTGGTTTGATTTCTTAATTTTTAATGCAATTATTCTTGATTTGTACTGCTAAATGAGAAGGTGTTTTTTAAACCAACAAACATGAGCCACCTGGGTTTTCTTAATTGCCAAAATGAGTTGTTCACATATGCCTGCTTTATATGTGATGGAATTATTGTATTTAATGCCCAGGTTTCCATTCAAGAGGCGGAGGAGTTCATATTCTCAGTGTTAGTGCCAGCTGAAGTGATTTATCAGTGTACTGCTGTGCAGTGCTGTGTGGATTTTCTAATTCTGCTAATAAGCAGTGCCTTTTACTGGCATCTTTAAAAGCCAGCATCTTTGTGCCTTCCCTTCCCTTGTTTCTGAACTGGCTTGAATGGGTGCCCCAACACTCCCAATGTAGTTATGTTATGCGTAATTCTATTTTACTCATGTCCTTGAACTACTCTTTAAATTTTAGGTTTGGGACAGATGCGAGAGATCCTTCCACATTGAAGGCACGGTGTCTGGAGGAAACCCCTTGAATGTTTTCCACTGCAAGGTCCAGTATGTTTGTGTTAATCCAGTGTGTCTGGGAGACAGGAGAACACAAGACATTTTAAGATAAAACTTGTTTTAATTTGTGTATGCTTCAAAGAACATCATACAAAGATTTGAAGTTGCTCTGTTTGGAAGATGAGGAGAAGTAAATCTGAGTCCTATAAGGACAATCTGTATGTTCATAACTATTTTAGCCTTACTGAAAGAGGGCCTAATTAAAATAATATTTTAGTTTTCTCTTGAGGACATCTCTTCAACTCAGGTGGAGGTCCGGGTTTTGTGAAAGCAGCAATGTAGAAGGCTACAAATGCTGGCAAAGAAAGAAAACAAAATCCTCTTTAAAATCATAAATATTGAATGTCTTCTACTATGCACATGGACACTATTGCTGCTGAAGACTAGATTTTCCTGAGTCTTTCTCTTAGTTGACTGTCACTTTCAGCTTTTGCTTTAATTGACCATAAGTCATAAATACTGCCTCTTCTTTCAGGTGTAGTTATATTTCTGTGCTTGAAAAAATGAGGGGACAGCACTGATTTTAGAACATGGGCCATTACACTTGGCTTTGTCTCATGGAATGAGCCATCCCATTTTGCTGTGACCTTGCCTTTAGCCAAGCGTCCAGGTGACATCTAGGCCAAAACTCATGGCAACCTGTGCTTCCTGCTACAAGGGATTCTTCTTTTTGCTGCCTGGGATTCAGTTGTGTATCTAATCTGTCATCCCATGTGCCCCCCTCCTTTCAGGTAAGAGCACTCTGACAAGAAAGTTTACTTCAAACTAGTTTTTGTGATATTATTTTGTGCATTACACCCATTACTTGTGCAGCTGTGGTGCCTAGAGCATCCCAGGATGGTGCTTCTTTCAAAGGAAACTTTGTGAAGCATTGTCTTTGCCTTCCCAAATATTTGCCATTCCCATCTTTAACACTAGGTTTCTTTCCCTGTTGCAATGATGACATTGACTACTAAGGAAATAGTAGTGATAATAGTAGTGATATATTATTACTTTTCTTTTTTTTTTTTTTTTTCGTTTTTTTAATATAACTTGTCCATTGGGACATTCTACTTGTACTGGATATATCAATGAATAGCAATTTATGACAAATTAAATGTTAATAAGTTCTTGTTATAGCTACCAAAAAAAGTAACGCTAATTTAATAATATATAATGGCTCACTGATAAAAATCACTGATCCAGTCCATAAAGCCTAGCCTAAAATTGTAATGTAAATGTAAATTCAGGTGCTTGCTCAGGACAAATTAACATGGATTCCTTGTTACAAAACCAGCCAGACAGGTTTGTGAGCTGCTGCTTTAGTAGCTTGAAGAATGTCTTGGTGCAGATTCTCTCTCATTTCCCTTTAGAGATTACTTTCTTTTAAAAAGAAATACCTGTTTAAAAAAAGTTTTACCTATTAAATTTTGTTTAGCTATGAAATTCCAATGAAACCAAGGGAGAATATCCCCATTAGCTTTAATGGAATGAGAAAGTGAGTGTTAGAAGTGTGAAGAATTCTCAGTATAGATAGATGTAGCAAAATGTTTGTACACTGTTTCTACCAGCATTTGTCTGCAGCGAATGCTATTTTCAAAAAAAAAGTACAGCTGCAATAGCAAAGTTTATCATCTGTCTTTATCACCTTCTCCTGCAGGACTCTCTGATTTGTGGCTGCATGATGGTTAGAGCTTACAACAATATCTTATCAATTCAATAAAAATTATCTTTTGTAAGCAGTGTGACTGAGGAGTGGATGAAAGAATATGACAAACTGAAGTCATAGGAAAAAATCAGGATGTGAAACAGAAGTGTTTCATGATGCCTTCATTAACAAAGAGTGTTGTCTTCATTAAGCTATGGAGAAAGGATTGGTTAAGATTGGTTTAGTTTTCTTTATAATGTTTAAGTATAAGCAGCTCTTCTTTTCCTCATACTGTTGGTTCAGAGATAACTGCATGGTCTGAGAATGAGTCTCCTCTCAGTAGTATGCTGATATACTACAAATGAAGAGAGAAAGTGCCTGGCATATTTATATCTTGATAAAGATATTTCATGAATCTGAGGGGAGAAGCATGCAGAGTATTTTTATTAGTTTGCATATATGTGACAAATAGCACAATTTTGGAAAGCTACTTAGAATGCCTTGTAAAACGTTATTTTATTAGCTCTACTTACAGTTTGATACCATCCTGAATTTTTTGCAAATTTCTTAATGTAAAATATTTTTAGTGTATCAATTACAAGTTTACATACATTTTCTTAACTCTGCTTGGATTTTTGGAACACTTTCTTTATACCATGTAAAACTGTGTGTTAGATTTAACTGGATAACAAAATAGCTATGGAAAGGTCAGAAAGACAAGCCAGGACAGCCCTCCAAATAATTCCACAGTTTATCTTAGTTTCTATCAAAAGAAGTGTGCTGTATTTGGAATATGGACATGAAATCAATGCATCTTTTACATAATAATCTCTGAAATCTGTTGCGAATCCTTAAATAGAAGAATATAGCTCCAGAATTTAGCTTTGTAGGCAGACTTCTGTCTGGTTTTGGCCTACACATTTTTTGGTATTTCTTTTTATCACAGTCTACTGAAATGGTTTCACTGCACATTACATTCTTTGCCTGCAGCACTAGCAATGTAAAATGTCATTCTTGGGATATAAATTGTCATTAGAGGTGAGGACAGTTGCAGTCTTTTGTGTTGGCCTGGTAACATACTCCATGGCACGGGTAGCCTGCTGAGGTGGTTCTATGCTCCTGTTAATCATAGTATAGCCAGTTGGGACACATGAAAATATCTTTATGGCAAATTCTGCCTAAATGGGTTTAGGCAGGCCATTAACTTAGGAAGGCTTTACAAAATCTGCTTTGGTGTGTTTTTCCATCCCTCTCATCACACCCTTTGTACTTCCTTTCAGAGAAAGACCTCTACATACTAAAATTCCCTTTTTTTGGCATTTCTGTCAAACACTAAGCTCATAATGAGGTCAGTGTGAATTTAAGCTGCAAAATAAATTATTTATTAACTATCTCTCCATATTTGAACAGCTGGATTTTATTTTTCTTTCCTTAGTAACAGGCATGTAACTCTCATCACCCTGGAAGTTAGTTTGGCAGCTATGTAATGACACCTACCATAACTAAATAGTGAGTACAGTGATTCTGGGATCCCTTTTTTGTTGACAACTTTATTGTTCTGCAGATGTAGGAAGAGTATAATAGAATTTTTCCATGAAGGTTATAAAGCTTAACCCAAGCTTATTTTTCCATTTCATTTGTGTTAGAAATACAGAAGCCGACCGTGACTACTGTGTCTCCTGAGACTAGTTTAGTTGTGTTTGTCTTAAAGGCAGGAGAGAAGGACAGAATCTGATAAGGTCATTGAACAGTATAATATATTCAAACAGCCATGGCTGAAATTACATGACAAAAGGCAATAAACCAACTTAAAAGTTGGTGCATTTTGTCAGACTGGGAAATGTGAGCAAATCTGGTGAAAATGTAATAAAAATACCATATGCTGAAGAATTGTCTAGCTAAGTAGCTTGTATATGCATGTGTAGTATATATGTATCTATTCAGATTTCATTAATCAGATAAAATAAATACCCAAATTTGCCAATATCTAGAAATCTACTCCATTCCAGCAAATAATAATGATGAATGATGAATAATTTTTTCTCTCCTTGTCTCTTGGAATTTTACTTCTGTAAAATGATATCTAAGGGAAGACCAAGATAAAGAGCTCAGTTCACAGCTGAATGGTCAAGGGCTGAAACCCGTGGGACTTCAGCATACAAAAGTGCCAGCAAATAGTCAGCATCCCTCTGTGAGTGCTCAGTGCCTGTGTGGAGGGTCAACTGGAATCCAGCAGACCAACTATGTTTAAAATTATGACATAAATATATTGACCTTAATCCTTGAGTACAGTTATTGAAGTGGAATCTGAACAATATTTTCTGTACTGAACATAGAAGAAATTGCCTAACAAAAGAAAGAAATAGAGAACTTCCTTCTTCCAGCATCTCTCTTGAAGACAGTCAGGTTGACAACAGATTTATTCAGAATGCACATAAAAATGTTCATGAAGAATAAAGATAAACTCAGTATGATGAACAGAAATCTCTAAATGGCCTTGAGATTTTCAGTGTTTGTTAGTGAGTGCTTGATGGACAGCTGCTTAACTCTTATTGAGAAGGGGTTTTTTTCAGGTTGGATGAAAGCAGATTTTCCCCATATTGAATCCTTCATGTTAGTGGTGGCATCCTTACCTGCCTGTGCCACACTCTTTTTTGTCATGTTGCCTCATTTTTATCTCCCATGTTCCACTTTCTCCATTCTGTACCTCATGGCCTATAAATAAAGTCCTGTTGCTGTTTATGTGCTCTTGGCAGAGTATAGTGCATACATAGTGCCAGAATATTAATTTGTAGCCTTTACCATCTTCTACTGGTCTTGTATGGGTCTCTTTATTTTTATGGGTTTTTTTCCCCTTCTGCTCTTGATAGAATGAAGCACCTCAACTGCACTGATCTTTTCTGGAGCTTGTCTGAGTATCCAAATTTTCCATGCATCTTTGTTATGTCAAGTACATTAGTGTGGACTTCTCAGTTACTTTGAAAGTAATGGAGTGAAGCCATTGAAACAGTTATCCTGAAATTCTTAAGTCTTCAGATACTATAGAGCTGGATTGAAATATCTCTGTAGAATACAAGAATTTTCCATACTAAAAAACCCATCAAATTATGGCAACCAAACATACATATATATATTTTCTTTTTTTTTTTTTTTTTTTTAATTTTTAATAGTG
>JANIJG010024469.1:107213-118632 GCA_024611175.1 Megaceryle torquata
AAAAAAAAAAAAAAAATATATATATATAGGTGGGCTATTCAGTATAACAGGCTCTTACATGCAAAACAGCTTCCAGACTTTGTAAACTTTAAGATAAGTGTATTCAAATGGCTGAATTGAAGCAGCTCTGCAGCAGTACTGAATTGAAAGTGAGCAATCAGCAAAATATGAAGTCTTTTTTAGTGCAATTAATTCAATTGTGACCTAAACTGCTATGAAAACTCAATTCAGCTGTGTACAGAAATGGGAAACACTTGAAGCAGCGTGCAACTTGTAAACACCAAATATTTTCCCTAAGCCTGTTTGCATTTCTAGCACATTTTTGTCTGCTTGTTCTAATTCCGTTTGCTAGGAATACCAAATGAGGCATTACTGTAGTTGCAACTATATGAAATGCACTGTGTTCATTTGTCATGCTGCATTAAACTGTAAAGGCATTAATGGCTGATACAGGGAATGGTGTCATTAAACAGAGGCTTAAATAGACAGATCTGAGATCATTAATGAAGCCAGTAGATAGGAGATACAAACTTTGGGGACAAATTACCATCATGCCCAATTTATTACCATATAAAGGCCACAAGATGTGGAAATAGTGTTGAAAATCAGTAGGGATGTAGCGCTCATCTTGTTTGAAATTAAGAAGTATTCGTTAAACAGAATAGCTCTGTTACAGGTTTTAGGCATCGAATGCTACTGGGAGTCCCATGGGAACTGGGCCATATGCAGCTTAACCCCTTAAAATGAAGTGCTGGTTTTTCACGCTTTGTGATCTCATGATACCTGTTTACAGAGCTGTGCTGAAGCTGTCGTATAGATGGACTGTCTCAGAGGATAACTGGATAACTGTGTGCTCTACAACCAGTGTATAGTTTCTTTTATAGTATAGCAGTTTATACTCTGTATAATCCCTTATTTAGCTTATTGCAAATGCACAGTCCTTTAGGATAGTGTGGTAGAAGGCTTTATGAGAAGTCATGGATTACATTTTTCAGAACACTTCAGCTCTGTTTCCAGGAAGGTGCTAACAGCACTACGCATTGCACAGCTATGTCTAGGGTGGTAGGTTTTGGGAAGGCCAAACTGAGTCTGGCATATTTTTGCCAAACGGGTTTTACAGAGTGAATGGTGGGGACAGTATTGCCTGCCTAGGATGGCATTTATAGTAATTTTATGGCACATGAGGAGAGGAAGAAGGGGAGAGTGGTGGGGAGACACCAATCCTAAACCAGCAGAGACTGAGGTGAATCTGAAATTTAGTTTCTCTAACAAACTTAGGTGACTTCCTGGCCCTCAGTCAAGGCCTTCTTGAAAGGTGGGATGACTCCACTGCCACCATCACTGTAGATAAGAATGGTTAGTGGCTCTGATCCATGTCTTAGGAGGTACCACCATAGGTGGCAGAGCCAATACCCAGTAAATGCTGAATAGCAAATGCAGTCCCACAGAAAGTAGGGAACCTCAGATATGAGTCTTTCCTCAGTGTGAGAGGAATCAAACATTTATCTTCCCAGAGAATAACTCCCTCACCTGCCTAGGAGAGAGGCTAAGGTGTCACACTAGTTCCTCCCACTGCATCTCCTGCTGAGCTGAAGTCCATGGGCAGCTGTGGTACAAGTTCAGAGAGCCAGGCAGCAGGAAGCCAGAGGGAGGGATTTGGTCCCTGTGGTTCAGTCATGAAGGTAGCAGGTCTCCTCTCTTGGCTGTTTGTGTAATTTAAGGAGTAGAGCCACTGCAAAAGCAGAGTGATGTGCCCTGGGCATCACTGTGGGAAAGGAGTAGATAGACAGTTTTCAGGTCCAAACCAGCTGCTGCTGCTTCTGCTTCCTACTCCATCTTTTTCATGTGACCACAAAGGGATGGAGGGTTTTTTCTTTTTGTGAATCCTGCATTTGAATGTGTAACTCCAAATTCCTCCCAAGGCACATTTTAAGACGTTCATTTTTATTTTAGAATACTTGTTTTGCCTGGGCATGTAAATACATCTCAATCTCAGACCAGACTAAAGCTCAGAAGGCAGGCTCTGGAGATGTGGGATAGTCAAGTTCCAATTAGCTGTTGTAAATAATAAGGCAATAAAGATTTTTAAAAAGGGCTAAGAACCAGCCCTGGGGGTAGAAAGACTGGTGAGGCTGGAGGGGCCATGAGGCTTTAGAAAATGCCTCAAGGACCAGTCTGTTTAGCAACCCTTAGCTAGTACATCAACAGGTATATGCTCCATCCTGTGCTGGTTTTTGAAGAGGACCTGTTTTGGAAATGTGAGGTAGATACCACCTACTTACCAATGTAGCTGTGTACATACAGTGTACAACAGTACATATTTCAGCCTGCAATTTCAGTCCCTCTTCCAGTGTCTGTGTAATCCTTTAAGGTGGTCAGAGCCAAATGCACTTGGCAAGGGAGCAGAGGAGACTTGCAAGAGTATCTTGTGATAACCCCGAAATTAAGAGACTGGGAAGGGATTGACCTCAGGCCAGCACCCTCTATGGGTACAGAGCACCCTGTTGTTACCTGGGAGCAGGGTTTTGAAATCCAGGATTGAGACACAAAAAGGCCAGAGGTTGACTTGAGCAGTTTAGCTGCAGAACAGGCTAGATCCTGACCTCAGTAGAGCAAACACTGTGAACAAACTGGTGTTAAAGCAGATTTTTATCATTTAAAGGTTGAACTAGATCATCCTTGAGGTCCCTTCCAACCTGGTATTCTGTGATTCAGATATACCTTGAATGCTTAATTCCAGTGCTCTGGAAAGTGAAGCTATATGGAAAATGTACACAGGTGTTGTGGAGAGTAAGGTGAAAACTTCCTTTTTATTTTCTGAGTCATGTTTGCTTGTGTGTAAATGTTCATTGTTCCTGTAATGATCCTTGTGGAAGGCAGGTGAAGTAAAATTAATAGTACTTTTTCTTCACAATGACTGCTTCTTCAGTTATCTCTTCTTGTGCTGTCTGTTGTCATGGAAACATGATGCAGAAGCTTTGAGAGCTTATCCACAAAGGCTAGTGTTTCCAGCAAGACCCCCACCTCTCCTGACTGTCTCCAACTGATCTGTCATCTGCAGCTAAATCCTAATTGGAAACTGAACACAAACTGTGGCAGTGTTCAGGTTTGAAACGAAGGAAGAGTTTGAGCTTCTTAATAATGAATACAGCAGGTTCTAAGGAAAGAGCAGGGTGTAGTGGAGGCAACAGGAATCTGAAATGGGAATACTATCTGATTTTCTTAATTCAACTTACCTGGCTCCATTAGTAGCTGATTCTGCCAAGTTTCCATAATTTTATGGAAGTAGTACACATAGAGCAATATTTGCTTTTGGTCTGCTTATGTGACTGTGGTTATAATAATGACCGGACTAAGAATTAATGTCTGCCTTTTTGATGAGAGTACATTGGTGCATTTATACTTTTTAAGACAAATGAGTTAGAAGTTATTAAGAATTATGTTGCCATGCTTTTACTGTATTTATTAAGCCAATTTATTTGACTAAATATCACTTCTCATTGTAGAAATTTTTATGAATGTTAGTCTCTGCTAGTAATAAAACTACCCCCTTACTTATGCTTAAGATAAACATGTTTGTGGGTACCTACTGCCCCAAAGCCCAGGAAAAGGAAATTATTTGAAAACGGTTGAGAACATATTAAAAATTTCTCTTCACTGTAATGTTTTCACTTAGTTCCTCTTTGACTAACTGCATTAATTTTTCTTTTATTTTTTTTTATTTCCAGTGAAATAATAGCAAAGACCTGCTGGATAAAATCATTTCGCTCTGCTTTGACCAGTGCCTTTTTCAATTGTGTCATTAATATGAGATCTTTAGCATACTTGTGTGAAATTGTTGCCCAAATATTTTCAGAATGTCTTAGTTGAAGTATTTTGTAGTAAGGGTTCACCGAATGGGGACACTCAAAGGGGTATCACTCATATCTTAATGCACTGCACATTTGACACATACCCACAAAATTGATGGTCATAACTTCGAAGCATCTCATGGTGGCACAAATAGCCTCTCATTCTGGTGGAATATTGTTTTAACATGTCAAAGTGTATTTGAGAAATAATATGATTACCTGTGGATAATGCACTTGGCCTCATTGTGGTGATTAAATAGATGCTCAGTTTGCAGTGAGTTCTACAGCCCTATGTTAAGCCTGACCTTTTCTCCTGGCTGCAGTGCACCGTGGAGCATTAGCATGTGTAGTGCTCATTACAGTGAGAGGCAATTGCCATCCTGAAAAACATCAGACATCCCAGTTAGTGCACGATCCGCTTTTCTTTTCTGTTGGTCCTAACCCACTGTCACTGAACAAATGCTGAAGACAGTTGACAATGTGTAGATAAAACTGATCACAGCATCTGATGCAATGTGTTTGGCATAAGCTAACACTTTAAGAGAGAGAGTTGTGCCTCTCTTTGTCTTGCATAAATGTTTGTGTAGTTAATTCTGAATCTTCCATATTGATGGAGGAACATAATACTCAGGTGCCATGCTGAGGTTCAGAATCAGCCTGGTATCTAAAGCAGTAATAAAAAGGACCATGTGTATTCAGAAAAAATGAGTCTAAAAAGCTGAATCTTGCTTTACATCTTGAAGCATGCTTCTTGAATATTCTAGCAAACCTTTTTGGTGCTCTTTCTCTTTGGTGGCATGGGGGTTGGTCATGACAGGAAATTGGAACAACCACACCACAAGTAGTGATGGAGACTGAATCCTGATCTTATTAAATAAGAATTAACTTCATTGGTCACAGTGGAGACGTTTCAAACCAACATTAATATCATGAAATCAGAATCTCATTATAGAGAGATGTGGTGTTCATCAACTTAAAAGGACAATATTATTGACATGACTGAGACAGTAAGATAGGTCCATACTACCTCAGCCCTTCCTGCTTTTGATGATGCTCATCATGCTATCTCATCCCATGATTACAGAGCTGTTGCTGGTGTTACTACACATTGGAAAGTTTTGGGTCTGGTATCACATTCTGCATCCACTTAGTTGAGAAACTGGAAATTGCTGTAGATGCAAAAGAAGAGCTGGTACATGATAACAAGTGATATGTCTCTTAAGAAAGGAAAAGTGTGCAAAAGGTGGTTTTATGAGAACCAAAGCAGATTTCTTAAATAAGTACTGTTTCACCTTCAATTCCTACTACAAAAGCTCTTCTAGGAATGCCACTGCAGGGTGGCTAGTATATTAGTGAGGCATTAGTTTTTCTCCCATGTAAATGCTGATTGTCTGAGCTACTACAGCAACTGGCCCACTCATGATTGAAAACCTGATGCTTTCAGATGGTGTGGAAGCTTTTTGTGGAGCACTATGGGTGCAGTGTAGTTGACATTGAGAGATGGACTTCTCTGCAGTGTTCCATGATGTTCTGTATTGTTAAGCATCCTTAGCGAAGCCGACTTTAAAGAAGAATATTTAAACTCTTTTATTTTCTTCTCATTTGAAGTAAAAAAAATGAGTTCACTGTCTACAGGGTGGGGTCCAATTCTGAATTTACACCAGCATTAAATTAATCTAAAATTTTAATCAAGTTAATTAAAATTTAAATTAATGCGGTTGATTTAAAAGAGCCTTCTAGTGATGTGATAAACATGTAACTAGGGAAGGACTGGAATTATACATTAGAAAGAGCATGGGTTTTAGGTTGATCTTACATTGTTGCAAAGCTCCTCTATCTATCTGTGTAAATCATTCTGCTGACTTAAGTGTAAGATCAGAAATAGTTGGCTAATTTGACCTTTTGAATCTGTTCTAATTGGCTTCCTGCTGCTAAGCAAACTATCTCTAAGACACTGTGTTCTTTCATTTGGAGAGGCTTGTGTTACTTCACTGAAAATAGAGGTCATATCCTCAGTTTGTATGTATTATCCAGGTGCACTAGTTATATTTATGTTAACAGTTATGTCTGTTTTCTGACTTGGGAGATATCCCCCATTGTCTGATGAACATGTTTCATATATGGAAATAGATAAAAGCAACTACATGGCAAGAGAGAGTTGCAATATGTAATGAGGTGACACGCTCTGTTTCTGTTAAAATCTTCTGCATGATCTCTAACACCACATTATTCACTCCAGTGTTTGTTCTCAAGCACCAGGGCTTCTGCGTTAGTGATGTGTTAATGCTTGATCAAGCCTTGAAGCTTAAAGGTTTTAAATGTAATAGTGAAAACAACTTCAGCTAAGTGGTGAATCAGAAACTTTGACAGTCCAGTCTATCATCTATGAAGAAGAGAGGATCTTTCAAGATGCAGTGTGCATACCAATGCTCCTTATAATCCCAGCAAGTTGGGAGAAATTGGCATCCCTTAATATTAAATTAATCTTTAAAAAAAATAAAAAATAAAAAAAAGGGTGAATACAGAGTGCAAAGATAAAAAGACAATTATGGTATTTTGCTGCAATGCAGCTCTGAAGAATGATCTGTGTACTGAAGCAATGGATACTTGAGAACAATTACATTAATATTACCTCCTCCAGTTAATCTCACCTTTGAGCTGCATGTCCTTCAATATATTTTCCATATTTTATTGTTTGAATAACATGCTTTTACAACAAATGGCTGAAAAAAACCTGATAAATGAAAGCACTCTGAGAACTGATGGTTTCCCTAGTCCTGCAATAACCCCATTAGTTATTGTCTGGACAGCTAATACTATATTTTGTTGCATAATGACGTTCTTCCCTTCTGCCTACATGAGCAAAGAAAGTAGGACTTTCAAAAGTATATGCAGAAATAAAGTTCTGGCTTGTTACCAATTTGGTTATCAGTGCCTCTTTCCTTTAAATACTTTTTAAAATTCTTCAGAGGGAAGGGAAGAAAAGAATATGCTTTCTCTGAAAGGTAATGTGTCCTCTGATTTGAGTTTTTAGCTGCGTTTAGTGGTCTTAACCTTTAGATCTTTTAGCTGTCCATCTAGCTTGAAAGAGGAAATGATGGTTTACATTTGTGTGCCACATCTCTGACGAGGGAATTTGCAGTTCCTATTGCAAAGGTATTAGCTCTTTCTCCGCAGTTTAATTTTGGACTTTTTGGTATTAGTTGGGCAATGATCTGACAATATGGTGATTCTTGATGTGCATTTTTTATCTGTGATATTTGCTTTAGGATGACTGATCCTTCTGCTGCCCCAAATAATTTCCAGACATAGGAAAATCTGTTGTGATGACTAAGAGGAGTAGAGAGATCTGATTCCTAGCCAGCTCTATGATTTATGAACTAGTTTCTGCAGCAAAAACCCTTTCATTTTTTTGCATCACCTTAGCAAGATCAGGGCTGTAAAGAGGAATGTTGTTGAAATCTTTTGGATTCTAGTAGTTTGCCATGTGCCAAACTGCAGCCTGAGAGTTGAATCAAGGCTGGTTTCTGTGTCCCTGAGGAAGTCCCCGAACCTCTCCTTGCTTCAGCTGATGAGGAGTAATTCATATGTGTTTCAAAAATACTTTGAGATTGTCATCTGGATGGAGTCATAACACTGTAAAGTGTAAGCAGTGCACCACAGTCTATGGCTTAGCAACCTAAAGAAGCACTGAGGAATATATACAACTGAACACTATCCAGGCATTGCTAAATCATCTTGTTCCATGGGATTGTAGTGATGAAGTGTAAATGTTTGTTTTGGTTTTTCTTTGAAATACATTGAAAAAATGAATAAATTGTTTAGTGTCAAGATGTCTGTCTCTTCATACCCACATTTGAGGTGTTCCAAATAAAATGCACTGTTTCATCATCCATATATGACTTATCACATTTTTTCAGAAATACAGTAAAAAAACCTCTGTGCTTTACATATTGTTTGTTAAATAAATTTCCATCTACTAGGTTAAAATTCTGAGAATTCATAAATTCTTGCTTAAATAGGAAAATATATAAATACAATTGTATATAATTCCTTCTCATGCCCCTTGCTATGCTGTGTGAATAGCACAAATTTGTTGATTCCTGCCCATGTGATTGGTTTAAAAGAGTGTCACTTCAAATGTCTAAGTTTTCCTTAATGTCCCCCCTTTTCAGATCCATTATTGTCTTCTAACTAGGCTCTTTTTCTCTTGATCTGAAAGAAATGTTAAATCTGGAATGTTTCTGTAATTTACAGCAAGCTTTAAATTACTTAAATATATAGTTGTAAAGGAATGAATAGTTTGCAAAGAATAGCATTTAGAAGAATGTTCCTTTTAGCATTAGCATTGTATTTGTCAGCAGACTGTGGTTTACTCAGGTTTTTGAGTTTTTTCAACAAATGTTTTTGAATGTTTACTCTATTGATTGACGGTGAATATTCTGTGTTTGAGCTCTGTGCCTACGAGCTCTGTGCCTACAGGCTATTGATCTAAAACATTTTATAATGGTTTTTCAGCTCCTTGATTAGACAAACATGCAAACACTCTGGCACAAATAATTGTGTGGGTGAAGCTGAGGCTTGATTGCCAGGAACACTCTTGGGTTTTAAAATTTTCTCCAAAGCCTTTGGTCAGAAAAACAAGGTGACTTAAACTTTTTTCAGGGAACCAACTCAAAGGGCTCAAGAAGGACAGAAAAATTACTTAAAATGTCAAAATGAATAGTTGTGGATATATTCCTTGTAACATTTTCCTTGTATTTAGAACAGAGAAGGTCACAGAGTGTGTAGATCTAGATGATCACATCTGTAAATAGTAATGGAATTAAAGATTACAGCCTGATCTAGGAGAAGCACTTCCTTATCCTTCAGATGTGATCCACAGAAACCTCATTGGGCTTGACCCTTCCGATACCAGTGGGGATATGGATGGCACTGCCTCCTCTGTGACTGAGCCCTTAGCTCACTGATGTCTGGAGGCTCCAGGCAGCAAGCTAAGATATATCTGTAAAAAGAAGGATATTGTCTCAGTTTCCAACAGCAACACTGGGATACCTGTCATGCTGAGGGCTTAGAATAAGGAAGAGAGGAAAACTATTAACTAAGGTCTCCTTAGAACAAGAAATGCTGCACTATTCCTTATGGTCTATGAAAGCCCCTAGTAAAAAGTAAGGAACATTAGAGCTACTGAGAAAAACACTGTTCAAACTCTGATCTGGGTCCTGTGAACTTGTCAGTTTCATCTCATAAACTCACTTTGGTTCATGCAGGGGGTCACGGAGAAGAGCAAGAATTATGCTCTTCAGCTATCAAGCCAGTGGGTAATGTCAAACTGTCAGGCTGTGATGGTGGGAGACAGTGGAGCTGCTGGAGTCACATAGCATGAGGAGGCATTTCTTCTCTGTGGCACTGTTCTAAATATGACCCCAGCTGCACAGGTAAGCTGAGGCTGAAGCCTCAGAGACAGTGTGAGAAGTGTGGATGCCAATAAAATATAGCAATAGTGCAACAGTGTTTGAAAGTTGAAGCAAAGGTCAGTCCACCCTAGCCCAGATTTTATCTGCTAGCTGTATCTGAGAACCTGCTTTCTCTGTATCCTTACTAGGGCTCATAAAGGAGTTTGTACTGAGAGTAGTGCAGACTGAATTATTGATTTCACTTAATTTAGATGTTCATAAATTGTTTTGGAACTGCAAGAGCATTGGTTCATACTTACTGCCAAAGGCTGAAGTTTGCAGAACACATGATACTCTTAAAGGTCCTCTCATTTACAAGGAAGCAAAACCAAGGTTCTGGTGAAACTAAATGAGAATTTTGCCCTTTAAATTGATAGGCCTAGGACTCTTGATGTATAGCTTAATTATTCTGATTGGGCTACTGAAAAATTTTAAACAGGCAAATCACAAATTAATAAATTGCAAATAGCAGTTTTCTCACATAAAATATTTATATTTCCATGGTTGGTTTTATGTTTGTTTGTTTTTTGGTGGTGGTGGGTTTTTTTGTTGTTGGGTGGTTGGTTTTTTTTTTTCTTTTTTTTTTTTTTTTGTTGGGTAAAAGGAAGTTTTTGTTTTGTTTGTTTCCCCCAGGTTGCGGAGGTTGTTAGTCCATCTATAGTAAGTTCTTGTGTTGGAAGGGACCATAATTTTGAGGCAGTTTTGAAAGTGCCTATAAATATGGGCTCTGATAAAAAAAATAGGTGAATAGTATATTGTCAGTCCCCTGTTGTGAACAGAGAGCAAAAAGGCTGATGTATCTAGACAAACTGAGCTGCCTTAAAGAATAACAAGCATATGTGTGTAGATTCCTTTTGCTATACATGACTCACTGCTGCAATGGTTTCACTTTCATTTATTTAGCTGTGTTTTTCTCTCAAGCACATCTGTGTTGTAGCCATTTTTCACCTCTGTTTATTTGCCAATATAAGGCATATTTATGATATTCCTCTTGCTCAAACTGAGAGTAGCACTGAAAATCTTTCTTTCATGTAGCAGAATATATGGAGTGCTTTGAAGGTCCTTCAGTGAGACAGCTATAATGATCTAAGACTTCAATGCACACAGAGCGCTCAAGGACACAGGTTGAAATTCTGGTCTTGGCCTTGAGCTTTCTTTTACATGTTCTTGTTGGCTGTTTTTTCGCTGCCTTCCAGTTTTGAAGTTGTTGATATAAGATGATCACATTTCCTACAGTTTCTCTCTGTAGTGGCAAAAATTGCCAGAATTACCGTAGAGAAAGAAGTGCAGGCAAAACTAAAAAGACCAAAAACCCCAATCAACAAACCAAACAAATCCACCGAACTTTGAAATTCTGATGTTTCCTGTAATGGCAGTTGTGGAGCTGGGTCAGGCTTTAAAAAGATCTTTTGGGATTCTTCCAGTTTCACGTGGGGGTCCCTGTAGATCATTGCAGAAGCCAGAGTTGTGGTTGCACACATTTGCTTTGATCATGGTGTATGTTTATTTCATCTGCGTTGTTCACGCTCCAGTTCGGCTGGGTATTGCTTCGGCCCTGTGCAGCTGTGCAGTCATGACCAGTTTTGGTTTACTGGGAAGGAGGCGTTGTTTCCGTTAGCTTCTGAGCCTTCTCCACTAGCCCACCTGGGAAAAGGGTCACAAGTGGAGGTGAATCCACTGTGAAATTTGAATTATTAAAATCTGGCAGCTGCATACATCAACATATAGTAAATGGGAGGTTTAGAAAAGGCTCTTATGTGAACATAAGTGTGATTATTTTTCCTTTGGCTTGTAAATAAGCCTGCACATTTATCTGACTTACAATACATCTCTTTCTGGTTCTTGTTACATCTCATTATATCTTGTACTTTATTTTACATTTTTTGAACCTTTAACTTTTTCAAGAATGTAATTAGTGTGCTATTGGCAAGCATTTGTGTATCATTATTGACATATTTCAAAGTAAGCTCATTTCTCATCTTCTCGTTGCTTCTTGGAATCTTTTTTTTTTTTTTTTTTTTTTTTTTTTTTTTTTTTTTTTTTTTTTGAGGGGATTTTATGCCTGTTTTTGTAGAGTTTTTCTTTTTTCTCTGGGTCGATCTGTTTTTTTTT
>JANIJG010024470.1:7193-24412 GCA_024611175.1 Megaceryle torquata
GATGAAGGGCAAATAACTTTTTTTTTTTTTTTTTTTTTTTTTTTTTGCTTTATGATGATGGAAACTTCTTACAATGACACCCATTAAATGCAATTAAAAAAACAAAGAAACAATACAAAACCAGACCAGTAGCTCCTCCAGACCAAAATAACTGGTGTCTTACTAGAGAAAATCGATACTGTAAGCTGTACCCCAGATAGCCAGTCCAGGCTATAGGGGACTGCACTTGTCATAGGGGTGCTGGACAGGAAACTTTTGCTATATTTTTCATCCATTTCACTTGCGCAGCTGGTGGAGAAGCCACAGTTGGAGTTCAGCCTACAGTACAGGAGACATATTTGATGCTGGATGCTGCTATAAGCCTTGGGAAAAGACTATTTGATCAAGAAGAGCTCCAACTTCAGCTTGAAATTTAATATGCTGTCCAGCTGCATCAGCATTTTCCTGCTGTTGAAAATGTCTTGGGGAAAACTAAGATCTTTGAATACCCACCTCATTTTAAAAAACAACAAAACCCTCTAAAAGGTTAGTAGAGTCCTACAGAGTGATGAGATACTTCACTGTGTACTGAATACTGTAATTTAATGTCTTTTGAGTTATCCGGATCTGTTTACTTTGTTGGTGCTGACACTGTTGTGTTGAAGAGCCTGCACCCTCTGGGTCCTCACCCTTGGGGTGCTCCACACTTGCCTTCCTCCACTGTCCCAGTCACATGGGCTGGATCACACAGAATCATGGAATGGCTTGTGTTGGAAGGGACCTTAAATGTCATCTAGTTCCAACCCTCCTGCCATGGGCAAGGACACCTCCCACTAGACCACGTTGATCAAAGCCCCATCCAGCCTGGTCTTGAACACATCTCATAATGGAGCATCCACAGCTTCCCTGGGTAGCCTGTGTCTCACCACCCTCATAGTGAAGAAGACATCCCTCTGTTTCTCTCAGCCCATCCCATGTGAGCTGGGAGCAGAAACATTGGGGTGTATGTATAAGATACCAGCTACCAAAGTATAAGAGATGCAGTTGGTGTGGCCATTCACAGAGGACATGCACGAGCTAGAGCTTCTTGGGAAAGCCTCTCAGCAGTGATGGACAGAGCATAAGTGAAATGTACTCTGTGAAAGCATCTGTGGAGCTTGCCAGGGCTCCTCTGCAGATGTCCATGCTGGGAGCACCTAGCCAGGTCGGCATGTTTTTTTGAGCTCTGGTTAGAAAAGGTTTTAAGGGAACTAAGACTTGCTTTGGGCAATGGATTGGCATTTGTTCTCACCTGACAAAACAAAAGGCTGAGTACATCCATCACGTGAAAATGTAAGGTTTTCTTTTTCTTAGAAGAAATATGATTGGGGAAAAAAGGTTGGCTGAGTTGTTACTCTGCTGATGGACATTATGGGATGACCATTCAGTTATATATGCTTCCCCACAGCTCTGAGGTCCAGGTCACCTATGTGGCCTGCAGTCCTTCACTGTCAGAGACATGGGAGCAAACGTTCCTCTCAGTGTCCTCTCCAACCAAGAAGGGACATTAGATTTATCTCCTGCCCATCCAAGAAGATAAGAGCAAATATCAGCTGTCTGTCTGCTTACCAGCATCAGGGCTTGAGATGAATGATGGGGCAGAGATCTGCACAACTTTCCCAAAGGCAAGAGCTGTGATGCAAGACAGCAAGATGACTTCGGAAGAGTCAAGACTGAAGTGGAGGTAATTAGGCTCAGCTGCTCTCTGAAGCAATGGGCTAGGAGCAGGCTGTAAATTGAGATCTCCTAAAATCCAGTGGAATAAAGCTAAGGAGCAGCTTTTGATTGTTATCCCAGTAGTACCACATAACTGCTGATGAGGGTTTAAGGAACTGGGGAAGGTTTTTTTCTTAGAAAAATAGCCATTTTCTATGTTTAGCACTGCTGGCTCCTTCCCAGCTAACAATGAGAGGTGCACCATGTGAAGGAAAACTTGATTTCTTCTCCTAGACCTACATATTTTAGGTCTCTTTTCAGATATGGCCCTTACTGGCAGTTGTGACTTGTTCCAAAGCAACAAGTTGATTGTGGAAAACAAAGCTGAGCAGGACTGACAGGTTCACCAGTTAATGGAGGCAGGTTTTGGAGAGGATCTCAGGAGTTATGTATAGAGAAGATATTACTCCTAAGAACCGTAGGAAAGAATAAGCTGTGTTGAATTGGGATTAGAGTAATGTATGGCTGTCAGTATAAAGCTGTCCTGGAAGAAGGATTCCTCTGAAGAGAGGAGGATGCTCCCATCTACTTTGGACACCCTTGATGGTGGTGTGCTGGCCAAAAGAGTGTCAGCAGATCACTCTCTTGGGAGAAATCACAGACACATTTCCTGGTAGGATGTCATCAGACACATGAACAGCCTTGATGATGCCAAGAAATAATGCCAGTGAAGTGAACTGGGACTCATATAACCCTTTTCTCCTATTGTACTGGACCTAAGTGAAAAAGCAAAGAACGTTTGATTTCCTGCATAACAGGCTGCAGAGTGTCTTTCCTTTAGGCAATGACAAAGGAGCAGAGACCACTTCTGGTGGTGGAGCAACATCCGAGCTTGGGGACTAATTCATGCCTTGGGGATTAATTCATGCCTGTAGAGAGCAGATACCACTGAATTAACTGCTGATGGTTGTGCTGTCTGATGGTTAGACAAAGAATCATAAAATGGTTTTGGTTGTGAGGGACCTTTCAAGCTCATTTAGTCCAACACCCCTGCACACAGCAGGCACAGCTTCAACTGGATCAGGTTAGATCAGGTACTGGCCAGCCTCACCTGGAATCTTTCCAGGGATGGGGCACCTATCACCTCTCTGGACAACCTGGGACAGTGTCTTGCCACCCTCGGCATAAAAAAAATTATTCTTTCTCTCTAGTCTATATCTCTGCTTTTTTACTTTAAACCCATCATCCCTTGTCATGTTGCAACAGGCCCTGCAAAAAAGACTGTCTTATAGGCCCTCTTTAAGTACTGAAAGGCTGCAAGAAGGTCTCCCTGGAGCCTTCTCTTCTTCAGGCTGAACTCCCCATCTGTCTCAGCCTGTCTTCATAGAAGCCCTCTGGTCATGTTTCTGACTTTCTCTGGATCTGCTCCAACAGGTCCATCTCTTTGAATGCAGACTCTGTGTGGATATTGGGTAAATGCAGTATTGTAAACGCTCTTACTAAACTAAAAATCCACTAAAAACAAGTAGAGAAACATACTGGGTCATTATCAGGCTACACTGACTTTCTGCACAAGTAAACCAGAAGTTGAAAACAGATGTAAAGGAGCAAATTCAACTTTACTGTCTGAATTGAAATGTGGTGAACAGTTCCACTGACCAATTAATAGCTATTAAAAAGAAGCTTAAGAGAAAAAAAAAAAAGCCATTTTTGATTTATAACACATTTATATGTTCTTTGGGCATCCTGCTTGAGGCAGATATTTGCAAAGTCCTGCTCTCTCCCACTGACTGCCAGTACGTTCTTTTGCCATAGGGCAAAAGTTTGGAGGGGGGATGCAAAACCCTCCTGCTCTTTCATAGCTGCTAAGAAAACTTTGGGATAGCAGCTTTAGCCCCAAAGCCATGCCTGCTGCAGGAGGTGCAGGACCACGGGTGGACAGAGCAATGGGGTGCAATGAAACACGATCACTCATGTCATTCTCTTGGTGATCCTGTGGGAGAGGCAGGGAGCAAAAGGGATTAAGTTGAAACAAGGAGGGGAGGCTGCAAAAGAGAAGGGGCCAAGGTAATTTCTATCAGCTAATCCTGTTTGGTTTCCCTTTGCGGCAGGCTTTGTGGGGAAAGAGCTCACAAAGACATCAAAGGAAGATCTTTGCTCCAAAGGAAGATGAGTTGAGCTGTCTCTCTGCATCTGCTCCCAGTTAAACATAAACTAGGTGGTAACGGGGCTTTTCATGTAGGACAGGGACACAGAGGGAAAAACGGGTGAAAAGAACAAAAGAACAGACAGAGGGAAAGGTTAATGCAGAAGAAAAGAGTTGGCATAGAAATCCCACTTGTCTTGTCAAAAGAAATAAAAAAAAGGAGAAAGAAGGTGGACACATCTGAAAGAAGGGGTGTAACTGGCAGCTCTCTACTGAAATGTGGAGTATGTGCAGAAACAAGTGGAACAGGCAAGAAAGAGAAAAAATATGTAGTAGCAAGTGATCCTGCCCTGATCTCCTGCTGCGAATCGCGTTTATTTGCAGCCATGTCCTCTCCAAACTGCCTTCTGGAAGAGGCTGCTGGAAATGTCTCTAATGTGACTTCTTCAAGCATCTTCAGAAGAAATAAAGCACATGCTGTCACACTTAACTACAGTGCCTGAAGCTCACAGTGTTCATGTAGAAGAAACTTATTGACTATGAAGGAGAAAATAAGTAGTAAAACTTACACTTGGTATTATAGGAGGTGTCAGTGTCCCTTTTCGCAACCCTTCCCAGTTAAAGCCTTCAAACCATCTAGAAGGGAGGGAATAATTAAGCAGTTAGATATACCACGAAAATCTCTCTGTAGCACAAAATTAAACTGGAATTGCTTAGACTGTGATTCCTACAGTCACCTTCTTCAAATTGTCTAATTAGCCTTAATTATTTTCCATGTCATCTTTATATATGTTTTTGGCACTGAAAATGAAGTGTGTGTAGCAACCCAGTGGTGATACCATCACATGTACAAATTACCAGTGCTCAGAAGAAAACTGTTCCTTGATGCAGGTGTCCTGGCAGGTGCCCTCACCTTTCTATAGGGTCGATCCCTTCCATATGAGACCCCTAATGTCCTTTCTTCTGGGAGCTAAGAGCACACAACAGGGATGTCCTCCTCCTGGTTTGGGCACCTTGGGTTTGCTCAAGCTAAGGCAGGTGGATAAGCCCTGAGCTGAGCCTTCAACCTGTTCACCTAGAATGTCCATCCAATCCATTTCTGTTGCTTTGGGGGTGGGAGAAGAGAGGGACCAGCATGGATGGATGAGATAACATGCTTCTGTGATGGGTCTCTAACTTGTTCTTATCCCCCTGCAGCAGTGTGAAAACCGAGGAGACATCACTTAACAGCTTTCTCCCATCAGACCAAAAAGGATGATGAGTTAACATTAGGGGTAGGGAGAAAGTGTGTTGGGCTGGGGGGGAAGGGAAATCAAGGGCAACCTCAGAAAGTGATTCCACAAACCAGAAAACAAAAACAAAACCAAAAACAAGCAGGCATTTGGATTGCTTCCAAATGTTCTTTTGCAATTAGAGTAATTAAAGCATAACGGTCAACGTGCAAAGCATTTTGCTTATAGGCAAGGCTGGCATTGATACCAAACCACTGGGAAAAAAAAGTCCAGTGGAAATTCAATTAGAGTCTAAAGCACACTAGAAGTGAAAGGCCAAAGGAGTTAAAAAGAGTATTTTTTTTTCTGAAAATTGAAGTGTTTGAAATACACACTTCTATGGGTTGGACCTGATGGATGGTGGAGAAGACACTTACTTGTGCTTTTGGATGTCTTTCACTCCATTTTTCAAGTTCCCTAATCTTTCTGATGGATTGTCCCTATAAACGAATAACAAATTGGTTACTTTCTTAATTCCCCCAAACAATTAATTTATTTGCAAGTAAGATCAAGGTGATTATATTTCATGTGCTTACCTGCATAGTTTTTTAATTAAATTAGCAGCATTTTTGGCAATCTTCTTTGGAAATTCAATCATGTCTATTCCCCTTAATATGATGTTATAGGTCTTCATGGGGTCTGGGCCTGAGAAAGGGGGACTTTGGAGAGGAGAGGAAAACAAAGAAGATTAAAAGCTTGTCTTTAAAATAGCTTTGAAGATTGATAAAAACAAAAGATCCAGAGCAAAATACAGCACCCAATGGAAATGAGAAAAGATAGACGACAACCAGCAATGCTTTGCTAGCTCTGATCTTAACCATTTCTCAGCCAAGGGGCTCTGATACTGTCTGTATTTCAGTGATGCTGGCTGCATGAAAGCATCAAAGAGCAAAGTTTTGCAGAGCAGCACACGTTAAACCTCTTCTTTCCATGATAGCCCACATCCCAACAGCCTGAGGAAGGGGGGTCCAAGCAACACTTGCTGGCTTGTTCTCTGTCTGATGTTCTGACACGCTTTCAGTGGGGATTAATTAGGTTTCCATCAATTTTCTAAGAATAAGAGACAGGGTTCAGTCCTGAAAGATAAGCAGGTTGAGGTCATGGATCCTTTTCCAGCTCCTGTATCCTTTGAGTGAGCAATGGGGATGAGGTGAGGAAGAGACAGGAAGCTGCTACTGTGAACATCAGCAGTAATACATACATCCAAAAGTAAATAAGGGAAGGGATGGACATAGGGACTCAAGCCCCCACGGCATCAGGTCTACCTCCTCCTCAGACACACAGCAGCACCACACCTCTCTGGTTGACTACCAAACCTTCTCCCTTTCCCCACCACATATTAACTTTTTTGGTGTTGTTTCACGGCATTTCCTAAAAAGCCTGCTCCTGTCTTGCCCTTTGTGAGGTCTGCTGTGATTTAAAGTGGAAAAACTAATTGCTGGGTTCAGCAGCATGGTGCTGTGCCACTACAGCACACGCCAGCTCTGAACCTCCCCCTCACCTAATCAGGGTGACAACAGCAGAAATACTGGGATCTATTCTCAGCAGAGGCGCCGGCCCCAATGCCCATACCTGCCAGTCAGGAGTTCATACATTAAGATTCCCAGTGACCAGTAGTCTGCTGAAATGTCGTGACCTTTGTTCAGGATGATCTCGGGGGCTACGTACTCTGGGGTTCCACAAAAAGTCCATGTTTTCTTTCCAAATCCTATTTTCTTTGCAAAGCCAAAATCGACCTGCGGATAGGAGCAGAGTAGAAGAGGGAATGTCAGCCATGGGCTCCACTCCTCTTCAAGTGAAGCAAAGCAGAAAAGGAGGTTTCCTCGTGGGAATATTCTCCCAACTAAAACATCGTGGGTTGTTCCAGGACCAGGAAACTGCAGTGACCTTTTCACTGGTTTATCCTTCATTATGTAAAAGGAAACTTCTGGTGAGGGAAAAAAGCCAAATGCCAACACGGAGGGTTTCTTGGGAGATATAACCTCATATTCTCCCCCTCTGCTCTATTCTTGTGAGACCTGACCTGGAGCACCGTGTCCAGCTCTGGAGACCCAAACATAAGAGGGACATGCACCTGTTGGAGCAGGTCCAGAGGAAGCCACGAAGATGATCCAAGGGCTGGAACCCCTGTGCTGTGAGGACAGGCTGAGAGAGTTGGTGGTGTTGTTCTGGAGAAGGGAATGCTCCAGGAAGACCTTACTGCAGCCTTCCAGTATCTGAAAGGGGCCTATGAGAAAGCTGGGGAGGGACTTTTTATGAGCGCTTGTAGTGATAGGACAAGGGGTCATAGCTTCAAACTGGAAGAAGGGAAATTTAGATTAGAAATTAGGAAGAATTTTGTCACTCTGAGGGAGGTGAGACGCTGGCACAGGTTGCTCAGGAAGACTGTAGATGCCCCAACACTGGAAGTGTTCAAGACCAGGTTGGACAGGGCTTTGATCAACCTAGTCTAGTGGGAGGTGTCCCTGCCCATGGCAGGGGAGTTGGAACAAGATGATCTATGAAGGTCCCTTCCAACCGAAACCATTCTGTGTTTCTATGATTTCATTCACAACTCAGGTTGACTTGTTTTGTTTTTGTGTTGTTTTAAACTTCCAGACTTAAACCAAGAAAAGAATTAATATTTAGGCTAAATAGTGACTATTTTGGCATCTGTTGAGAAGTTCAGATTTCTCTCCCAGTATAGAGAGCAATGCAGTACAACAAGCATCTTCCCAATTCTCCCAATTTACATGAGGTGGTTTCAATGTGCTTGTGGGCTCACAAACCTCAGCATGCCCTCAGAGCAGTGCTCCTGTGGCACCAGCAAGCACAGAAAATCAGATTAAACCAGAACTGAAGCCATACTTTGGGGCCTGGGCAGAGCTCAGGTTAACAGGTTTACTGCATGCTTAATTCTGCCTCCTCTGCCTACCCTACAGATCTTCATTTCAAGCCAGAATTAGCGTTACCCAGCTCAGCTATACCTCCAGTCTGCTGGAGGTTGGGAAAACATCCTGGTGATGGGTGACAACACCCTTGCCCTGATCTCATCTCAGCATCTGCTGATGGCCATCACCAACGACAGGACACTGACCTGGACGGACTATGCTTTTGACCTCCTATGGCTAGTCCTGTTTTCTTCTCTACTCCTAACACCAGCTGTCTGGAAGTAGCAGTGGCTTTTTTTTTTTTTTTCCAAACCAGATGTTGCAGGTACTCACCAGTTTGGCATAACCTCGATGATCCAGAATGAGGTTTTCTGGCTTGAGGTCCCTATAAATGATCCCTTTGGAATGCAAATAGGCAAAAGCTTCAACCACACATGCCGTGTAAAACCTGGTTGTTGAATCCTCAAATGAACCTCTGCATAAAACAAGAGGGGAAAGGGGATAAAGCCATTAGACCTCTTCCCTTACTGGACTTCCTTTGCTGTTAAAATACCCACACAGTTCATCAGAATCACTCTAATACCTGGAAAGTGCCTGTTGCTAAGCTCACCTTTATATATAAATTTAATTTCATTTCTATTTTTAAAGTTAGCATCTTTGCCTTCAATCCACCTTCATATCAAACATTTGAATCTAAGTTATTTATTAAATATAAAAGCATTTAGATTTATTTTGTAATTACATCTCATAGAAGTAAAATTTACAAACACCTTGTAAGTAAAAGGTGATTTTTTTATTGTAATCTTTGACTTTTGGGTGCTAAAGCTATTTGGGGCTGTGGAGACCAAGAACACCTGCACTAATGTTCACAACTGAGACAAAAGGGAGAAAAATTACAGTTGCTGGGACTTCGAGGGTTAATTGTAAATTCAGCATAAACCGCACTTTGGGATCTTCTGTTCAGCACCCATTTGCAACCAATATTCCAAAGCAAACCATACTGGCTGCTCCTGAGAGCTGGTGGTGGGAGCGGGCTGAGCTCAAAAGCATGTCTAAGCTAGGTGGCAGCAGAACCACAACGTACAGCCAAGAGAATTCAAGATGAAATTATAAGGCTCTGACAAAGATGATGAGAACTACCACCCAGCACCTGCTAACTTTGTTAGGGTTCTTGTTTAAATAGTCTGGTGAAGAAGGCACACTGTTAGGAGAAGGAAGTACAGAAGGTCTAGAGCACAAGTCTTGTGAGGAACAGCTGAGGGAACGGGGGTTGTTCAGCCTGCAGAAAAAGAGGCTCAGGGGAGACCTTCTCACTCTCAACAACACCCTGAAAGGAGGTTGGAGCCAGGTGGAGTTAATCTCTTCTCCCAAGGAACAAGCCACAGGACAAGAGGAAATGGCCTCGAGTTGTGCCAGGGGAGGTTTAGGTTGGACATGAGGAGAAATGTCTTCCCCAAAAGGGCTGTCAAGGCCTGGCCCAGGCTGCCCAGGACAGTGATGGAGTTCCCATCCCTGAAGGTGTGTAAAAGCCATGGAGATGTGAAGCTGAGGGACATGGTTTAGTGGTGACCTGCCAGTACTGGGTTAATGGTTGGACTTGATGATTTTAAAGATCTCTTCCAACCAAAACAGTTCTTTGAATCCATGAGTTACAAAAAATCCATCCTAGGTAATTAAAAAACACTTTAATCTTTGCTTTCTGATTAATTGTTCCAATATGTCTTTCTCTTGCCAAATTTAATTAAATTATATTCCAATTATGAGCCTGTTACGTAGTCGCACACCATTCACTGCATCTTCTCCTTCCCTGTGGGCATGCTATGCGCACATCCCATGTACACATGCACAACCCACCTGCCACCTACCCACCCACTACCAAACCCAAACACTGCAAGGTCAAACCCTCCCAAGCAGGAAGTATCAGGAGCACATTTGCTGGTTTGTAATTACACACTTTCCTAAATCTTTTTTTTTTTTTTTTTTTCCATGGAACTTCAGTGTCCCAATGGTATCATGCTCCTTGCAGGGTGTGGATTTGGTGCTCTATCCTGTTTCCCACTTTGATGAGCAGCCCTGGTGGAATACATGAGATCTGGGCAAAAAGTCCAGAAGGCAGAACTATTCACTTCCTTCTGCTCATGGCTGTTGTACCTGACTGTGTCATAAATATTAAGAAATATTAATAGACACTGTGGACCACATCTCCTCTGGGACAGAGGTGGATGTTGCTATTTGGAGTTACTCTGTGTGGTCAGCAGAGCAAATGCTGAGATGAAAACAGCAGGTCTTTCTCTGGGATGGGAAATGATGATTTTTCAGTTGACTTTGAAGGAGCTTTCAGGGTTTTTCACCTTGAAAATGCACATTCCCATGGAATTCACTCACAACTGCAAACTCTCACTAAGGCCACTGCTGCCTGAGGGAGTTGGTTTCTAAGCCCAGAGTCTAAAATGGCCATGGAAGCAATGCTTCTTAGGTAATTAAAAACTGATTAGATATTAGGAAGAAGTTCTTCCCAGCGAGGGGTGGTGAGACACTGGCACAGGTTGCCCAGGGAAGCTGTGGATGCTCCATCACTGGATGTGTTCAATGCCAATTTGAACAGAGCTTGGAGCAACCTGGTCTAGTGGGAGGTATCCCTGCCCATGACAGGAGGGTTGAAACTAGATGGTCTTTAAGGTCCCTTCCACCCCAAATCATTCTATGATTATTAATTAATTAGATTAAAATATACTGCTAGCTATTTAGGAATAGAGATGAAGACACAAAAAAAGGGCAGTCAAAGACTTGTCGTAGATGCTATTTATCACAGGACTGCCTACCATCACTACCTTCTGTATTTTTTCAGGGAGGCCATGACAAAATAGCTCTGGATAAGTCTCCACTTGCTAAAGCCTTGTACATGTTGAACACAACCTACATCAGTCCTCATTGCCAGTTATAACTGGATTAACTTTGTCTCTAGTCAACTGCATAGGAATAAAAATAGCTCCTCACCTTTCTGGGATCTTAAATCAAACATAGCATGGTAAGATCCAGATTTTTCCCATGAAAAGATAAAACCTTTGGTTGTCTTGAGGCATATTATAAAATATTCTACTTTGTAGGACAACAGTTTCTTGCAACTCACCTGTCCCTGAGAATTGTCCAGAGCTCTCCACCTAGACAGGCTTCCATCAGCATGTACAGATACTTGCTGTCCTTGAATGTCCTGTAGAGCCTGTTGTTGGCAAATGAGAAAAATCACACATAAATCCACAATACAAGTGAAGGCACCAACTGTTCCCACTTGTCACAGACCATGGACTTCATCCCAGGAAGTGCCACAAGACTAAGAGGAATCTTTCAGAGCTAGTGCTGCATTTAAGGAGATCATTTCAACATCTTTTCTTAGGTAGGAATTACTTCAGCAGAAAAGGATGGGCATGTGAGTGGTAAAGTGTACTGTGGACCTCAGAAGATGGAAGGCACTGCTACTCCGGGTGTCCTCCTTCTCAACAGCAATCTAAACTGTGGGTAAAATCTGTGCTTTGTGTTTATTGTGATATATTAAACAAATGGAACTATAAAATTATGGAAATAAAAATGGAAATTCAGTATGAGCTGGTTTACTTAATTTTAATGTTGAACTACTTTTGTACTTCTCATTACATAGAATCACAGAACAGTTTAGGTGGGAAGGGACCTTTTTCAAGGTCATCTAGTCCACCTCACCTGGAATGTTTCCAGGGATGAGGCATCTTCTGCCACCTCTCTGGGCAACCTGAGCCAGTGTCTCACCATTGTCAACGTGAAAATTTTTTTCCTTATGTGGGTTCATTGGTTCAGGTTGACTGAAGGAAGGAGACTGTTGCACGTGGATACTGGAAAGGTTTCTTTGCAGCTGCACTGTTTAGAAATTAATTTAAAAAATATGAGCTTTGCAGCAGAAGGGGATGCTGAGGGATGTTCTGTTATGGTGCAATTGCTGCATTCATGAGAGTTTCAGGAGTTAAAAATTAAAGGGCTGATGCAACATGATTTAAATTAGAACAGGTAGTTCTTCCCAGCTAGTGATAAAACCAGTTATTAGTATATTTTACGGAGCTGTGTGATGGACCAGGAGGAAAACAGCAGGATTTGGTTCCTTTCGAAGGCATTCAGTTAAATATTAACTTAAGGTACGTGGCAAAACACCCTGGCAGCTACAGTCTGGCCCTGATACGTTTTCACATCATGATGCTAGACAACATTTGTCTCCTGCCTGTGTTTGCATAGCATCCAGCACACAGTTTAGCAGCAGTTACTTGCTCTATTTTTGGTGTGTTAACAGAAAAAAGATCCCAGCAGGTGCAGCTGTGATGTAGGCAGGAGTTTGGCTACTGAATATGCTCGGCGCTTATCTACCTGGAAAATTTTCTGTAGCCAAAAGGTACTATTTGCAGCAGCCACAACAAAATGAAAATGAAAAAAAAAACCCAACCAAACAAACAGTGTTTCAAGTCTTTCCTTACTCCAGTATTAATCGAGTTGACATTTAAAACCCCAGTTCTAATGTGCTCCTCAGAAAAAGCTGGAACAAAGTTACTGATCATTTCATATGCTCAAAAATTATGGGTTTAACAACAAAAAATAATTCCTATTTCTTGCCAGTTGGACAAAACTTAATTTATCTTAATAAATATTTAATCTACATTAAGGTGTACAGAAACCCTACATGTTCAAGAATTCAAAATATGAGTAACTAAATATTTTTAATTGCCCAGTGATTTAAATGCTACTGAAATAAAGCATTACTTTCTCTAGTTAAGGTTCTCTGCTGAAAAACTGCTTTCCAAAAAATATTACGGGCATTAAATCTGACCTAAAATGTGCAGAAAAAGAATAAAAATCAAGCTATCAACTATAGTTTAAACTATGAAAGCATACTTTTACAGTAGATCAAGCAGTCTTAAATTTGAAATGTCATGAAATCTGAATGACATTTTTATTTATTTTCTTATTCATCTAAATATGTGCAGACATCCACTTGTTTGGCCCTTTACCAAACCCAGAACATTCTGTTCTGTGACATTCTTAGTTAATCTTTAGTTGAATTTTAATTAAATTCTTTGTTAAAATTAGTTTAAACTGTTAGTTTAAATTCTCAGATAAATTTTATTTAGTGGTACTTGGCCACTTGTTCTTCTTTTGCCTGCTTTAATGCATTTTAGTAACCAAATGGAACTATTCTTCAGAGACTTTTAACAAATAGTTTCATGATGAATTAAAGAAAATAATCAAGTTCTTTGGCAATTTTTTCCTTCCTGTTCTGATATCCCAGAGGTTGTGTCCTTGCTTCAGGATCATTTTCCCACCTTTCACCCAATGTGTCAAAACAGAATTAATCTACCAAAGTGCTAAGATTCCTGCCCATAGCATCCAGAAAAATATTATCCTAGCTGACCCAAGAAAGGGCATAAATAAGCGATGAATAATTTTAGGATAGAAACTATGAGACAACTTCACATCCCTGTGGATGTGCAAAAGGAGAAGTGAGGGGGGAAAAGCAGACACAGGGTTTGATAAACGAGATATTTTATAGCTGTGGCACAAGCAATAGCAAAAGGTTGGACTTTATGGCTTAGAAAGTCCCTTCCCAGGGCAGGATTTTCACAGGGTAATAAAAATAATTAAGGGAGGCTTGTTACTGTAAGGGATGGGAATTATTCCATGAAACAGAAGGAAAAGACCTTCTGCTAACACATCATTTTTTCACTTCCCGATGAAAGAATAAGAAGTGGGAATGAAGAAGAATTTATTTTATTTGCTGTATCAGTGGCCCCATTATGAAGCATTTGCAGGCTCAGGTTTTTTAGTTAGGAGAGAGTATTTCTGGAAGTGGTGTTAAAATGTCCATCTGCTTGGCTGGCCCTGCACTTCACCTTCCTTTACATCCCCATCCTGAGACAGCTCAAGCTGCAGAAAATAAATCTATAGGCTGAAATAGCCCATGAGGTATATTTGGCTCTAGCCTAGGTAACGGGGGTGTTTGTGAATCGAATGTTACGGCGTGAAGGAAACTGCAGCCAGGTCAGGTGTTAGGCTGCAGTTGTCACCCATGAATCAGAGGCAAAAGCTGCGGGCTCTGGGGGAATCCCAGGGATGAGCCTGGGAAAGAAACACCCCCTCAGAGATTGACGGGTGGCTGTCCTGGCCACACGCTTGCCTTTGAATTTATTGGTTAGGATGTCTCTCTGGAGCAATTTTTGGGAGCGGGGTTGATCTCCACTGGCAAAAGGCAAGTACTTCAGGCATCTGTCTGAGGGCGGGATGAAGCACCCTTGGCTTCAATGAGAGGGTGCCCTTTTAGATGCCTCCATCGTGGTGAAATGCATTGCACTGCCAGAGGTTCCCACCACCCACTTCTCATATCCTGACCCAAAGCATATAAAAACCATCTCTGCTTCCTGCTGACAGATGGTCACAATCCTTGAAGGGTCAGAGAACTCTGCTCTTAGCATTAAAACAAACTAAAATGTCTGGCACATGATTTTATTTGCTGAAGAATTGCATCTGCTTAGAATTTGGAGAGGGCTATAGTTTTATTTCATTTGCCCATGATGAGTTAAGGGATGCTGAGCTGGATTTATCTAACAGACCCTAAAAAGAATCTTTGACCTCAAAAGATTATATCCTGCCTCCCAGCTTCCCTTTGCAGGATGGAAAATTCAAAAATTCCTAAGAAAAAGGAAAATTAACCCTAAGCAGGGGCAATGCCAAGTCACGGTGCATATACCATTGCCTGCCACCATCAGCAAGCTTTGCCCAGGCTGTGGGCTAGGGGTGTGCTGGCTCCAGGAGCCACGAAGCCACATCAGCATGGCATGGGGATAAAGCAAATCAGTTAAGAGAGTAGTTTAGTTTAGGCTTGGGTGGATGCCCCCATGGGCAGAATAATCTCACATTGGCCTGAAGAAGGTTCCTTGCACTATATCTGCAGCCTCTTGCAGGGAAGCTATGGCTAAAGGGTTTTTCTGGTGATGGATGGGTTATTTCCATGTGGTTTTATGAAATCCTGAGAGCGGCTGCACGTTGCTCCCCCACGGCAGTGTGGAAGGTAGAGGGACAGTACCTCACAATGAAGTCTGAGTGTGCGCTCTGCATGATCTGTTTCTCTGAGCGGATATGCTCCTGCTGCCTCGTGTCCACGATGTGACGTTTCTTCAGTATTTTCATGGCAAATGTTTTTGATTCTTCGCTCTTCAGCTGGACCTTGGGTAAAGCAGGCAAACACAATGGTCAGGAGCAGTGCACGTCTCCCCACCAAGCTGTGACAGTCGAACTGCATTGGGACCTACCCACCACACTACTTTCAAACAATTTCACCTTTTTACTCATCAGCTTCATTTTAGTATGAACCTGATTTCTAAATACTTGGCCTACTACTAAATTGAAAAGACACTTTTAAAACTCCACGTTTTAGGGAAAACTCAACCATTGGCATTACTTTTAGGTAAGAAGGTACTGCTAGCAAACGTAAAACTTTCACAATGCCTTATTCTATCGCTAGTAAGAAATGCCCTGGCTCTGGCAGTGAAATGCAGTCCCTGGATGTTTGTAGAGAATGAGCAGAGCTGGCTTTTCAGCAGCACTGCTTGGTCACGTCTTTACTTTTAACCTTAAGCCTCAGCAAGCTATTTTTAGCCCAGTTTCCTGAGATGAGGTTGAAGGGAGTTGTTTGCTTGCTCACTGGTGTAACTCTGGTAACTTCTGAACCCTGAGCCATTCCCAGCCAGTTCTGAGGGACCGGTACCCATCCCAAAGACAGCTGGGAGGCAGTCATCCTGCCCATATTGGCTATCACCTCTTCATCTCCACCAAATGGGAAGGGAACCTCGTCACTGACCTACCAGGAATCTTAGTTTGCTAAATTCCCCCAGCAGCTACTAAAAATAATACTGCGAGTTATATGTTTTTCCCCCTTTATAGTAAGAGATGCCATTTGGCAACTTCTTTTTTTTTTTTTTTTGTAGGACTTTGGCTTCAGCCAGCAAACAAGTTGCTTGCTTGTCATCAAGCCTCATCAGAAATCCAGCTTGCCTTTTAGGTTAGGAGAAAACACTCATGCAATCACAATTTATTTAATATAATAGCTATTTTTATATCTTCTTGGTAACAGAAATGCAGGCCGATATGAGATGTGGCACCTTCCACACTTTTCCCAGACTTTCCCTGCAATCTTCAACAGTTTCCTCTGCTTTGTTCATTTAATGGTTCAGGTCACAGGGAAAATGTGTGGAGGGATTGTATCCTCCAGCATTCAGGCTTTGTCAGAAATCAAACCACTACTCTAATGTCCACAAGGACACATACAGCTTAAGAAAAATCAAACCTAAAAGGCTCATTCTCAGTTGGTATTTCCAACACCACCAGAAGTGATGTAGAAATAAACCCTAAGAAATGAGAGTCCACCAAAGTTCTCATCATCAGTATCTATACGTGTAAGCATGTATTTCTCTGTTTTATAACCACTTGGGGTTTCAGTCCCCAGATTCGTGGCTTCTTCCTATTTTCCCTGCAGCCACAAGCATTTCCAAACCCACATGAAACTTTTCGTTTTCTGAAGGCACTGTTCTGTATTTCACACTGAGACTTGTAATTACGATCATTGCACAAAGCCTGCATTTGCTGTTTAATCTTGAGGGAGACAGGGTAGAAAGACCTAAACAATCCACATAAAATAAAGAAAACCATTTTTATTTTTGTTTCATTTTGAATAAATGGTGTATAGGCTTTAGTTCTACTGCTTGACCTAAATTATTTTACATTATCCCAGCTAATTCAAACCAGGATGTTTCATGGGAGCAGGGAGAGGAGTGAGGTGACACACAGGGAATGAAGCCGTGATGAAAGTGAAGGCAAAAACTGGTCTGAGCAGAATTTACCAACACTTGCAAAAAAATATTAAGCTTTAGTATGACTAAGCATCTACTTCTGGAGCACTTAACCCTCTTGCTTTTGATGGTAAAGTAGATTGTGTGGTTTCCCATTTGACCTGTCTGTCTGGTGATGGAGAAGTGCATTCAGCTGCCACACAGATGACTGAAAACAAAAGTCTGTGTAAACCCTGGTTAGATATTACAGGTCTGATTTCTTTCAGCCTGTACTTTTTAAGGTTAGGCTGCCCACTGCCTACAATAACAAATAATGACAAACAATAAATGAACGGTGGGATCAAGAAAGTAGCTCCAGTAGCAAATTTTAGCATTTCTCGATCAATTTGAGCATGAAACATTA
>JANIJG010024472.1:0-16628 GCA_024611175.1 Megaceryle torquata
ACCGTGGGAGAACTTAAACCAATACTTAAAATAAAAAAAAAGGAAAAAAAAAAAAAGAGAAAAAAAAAAAAAAAAGACAGGCAACATCTGCAAGGGAAGAATAAGGCACATTGAACTCAATTCTAAAAGTCTAAAGTGGGAGAAGTCATGAAGTGGTATGAAGTAATACCTCAAACCTGGGGAGCAGAAAACATCTTTCAGCCCAGGAACTGACAGACATGAGCTTGACACTCATTGCACACCTCCATGTAGGCAACTACATAGAAAACAGGCCCTCCATATGAGTTACATATTAGAATATATTTTTTCTCTGATGACCCTCAGTAAGTTGATTGTTGCCCTTCAGGAGTAACTGTACATGATAGTTTTTGCTTGCATTTGCTGGTACGATCACAATGAGTTTCACACAGGTGCAATGGTGGACAGAGCAGATCCCAGAGCTCCCTAGAAAGTCAAAGTACTGCTGGAGAACTGAGACCAACAGAATATCTACAGAGACCATAAAAATGGCACATGTGCAGATGACCCCAACACCATCCTATCTGCTGTATTCATTAGTTTTTAGAAGCTTTTAGAAAATTTTTGTTGCATGTGAAGTATTTTTTCACCCAATAAACTATTTATAGACAGTAAAAAAGCTTACTTTTTCAATATCCTAAATAAAGAATAAAACTGAAACTGTGCCTGAAATGTTAGAATCACATACTTAAAAAAAAAGCATACAGGATTAGTATGATTTACTACGTCTGACCTACTATTTTACATTTTACAATTTGTTGCTCCAAATAACCAAGCTCAACTAAATGCAAGCCCATATTTAATATAAAGCACCCAGACAATCACTAGACAGTCCATGAATTTGAGAGACAGAATTTACTCAATTCCATTTTAATTTCTATTATGTTAAAAAGTGTTTAGAGTGTGAGCCTAGCAAAGAGATGACAGAATATCATTATACAGTAATTCAAATGCTATAAAAGCTGCTAAAAATACCTCCACTGAAATGACAGGCCTTGTGAAGTGCTTAGAAATGCTGTTTCATCCATTCTAGACAGGTTTAAGATAAGAAAATTAATTTAATAAGATCATATATTTACAGCACAGAGGGTAACCTGTAAACAACTTTTGATATCATCTAGAACTGGCTAAGACTTGCAGCACTGGCATCACATGGTCTTTCTCAGCTGAGATTTTTAGTTTGTTATGAGAACTAGAAAATCCATGAGGCCAACCTTGCAAGGTGGCATTGCTGCTGTTAGCCACAGTCCTTCCAGCAAGTTATCTGAAATTCTTTAGCAAGGCTGAACATTAGCTTCTTTTAAAATGACTGAGCTCAGGAAAGGGGAAACAGCTTGACTGAGTATTTATGTGCCAAGATAAATAAAAGTGTCTGAGGAAGCGAATATTTTAAAAGACTGGGTAAACATACCCTAAGAGGGTGGCTCACTTTTCCTAGATTGTTCAAATACCCCCACTTTTTTTTTTTTTCTGATTTTCCACAAGAAAACCAACTGAAAATAAAATATATTTGATGGCACAATTCTACTGCCATCAGAAGCAAAAAGAAGAATAAAGCCTCTGTCCAAGAGGCAATTTGGCCAGATCACATTTGGCTACTAACAGACACTGCTTCTTTTCACCAGTGTTTAGTCTTCTCTTCCTGTGACCATGTTCTTACTGTGGCATGTGGAGCACCTACTGACAGCTTTGTGTTCTCCAAACCATCAAGCAGTTCAAAGTATGATTTAGACCTGTTTTGACCAGACAGCCAATCTTCTATGGTTCAGCCAAAATATCAGTCAGTCCAGGCAATAAACATTATACACAGTTCTATCTCTTGAAGTCTGAGCAACAGATAAGGGAGACAAAGTAGCACCATAACAATAAATCAAGATGCACAGTTCTCCAGCTTTCATTCAGTGAACGAAACTCTTCATCATCGTTTGTCCTACTCTAACACCAAACTTGAGATACGAAGGATATTCACTGAAGGATATCCTTCAGAAATGTATGTATCAATATTGTGTTAGCCTTGGGTTTGAATCACACTTTCCCTTTCACAGACAATTAGCTTTTGAACAGAAACAAAAAGTCAACTTTTTACATATCTCCATCTTCATACTCCACTGTACCCTCCAGTTTATACTCTCAGGAATGATGAGACAGGCTTTTTGCCCAAGTTTCAAAAACAGTTAATAATGATAGCCTTGAAAACATGGACACAAATGCACCAGGGAGACTGGATAAAGAGCCAAACCAGGTTATTCACAATCTGATTAAAACCAAAGGCTACATAAATAAAAAATTCCACTCATTTGATGGTTTAGTTCACAAACCGGATTTCTTCAAGAAGTCTTGTTTGGCTTCTAGGAACCTGTTTATCTAGGCAGTAGCAGCACTTCAAGCTCTGATATTGCTCCTGACCTCAAGCACCAGTGATGTTATGCATCAGATGGAAGCTAAGAAACACTTCTGGTATTGATATGCAAACATGCACACCAGGCATTTCGCTTTATTTCAGACCTCCTCGATTTGACACTGCTGTAGCAAACAGCTTGTACTGGGATGGAGAAACCTCAGCAGGAATCTGAATTTTTCAGTTTTTGCTCCTTTTGCATACTAATAATTTGTATTCTCCTACAGCTGACAGCTAATTCATTCACTTTCACTGATGCCTGAGCTCTGGACCAAAGCACATAAATCTCCTCTGTGGGTTTCCTTATCTTTTCAAAACAAAAAGTGGGTGTGAAGGCAATACTGGAAAGCTACAGTTGGGCTTTTGTCCACCGCAGACGTGAGGACAACAGAAAAAAAGCTCCAGCTTCTGTAAAGGCTTGAGGCAGTCTGGTGTAGACATCTGGTCTGAGCCAACCTCTAGTTAGAACCGAGTGTAACTGCTCAGCTTGAGCGCAGCCGTCTGCTGTGGAAGCAGAGAGAACACCTCAACCTTGGGCTGCTGAATGTGTAAGCAGCAGAAGCAACAAAGTCCTCTGCATTTCTGTTCTTTTTTATCCTGCTATTTACCTCAGAAACGTTTGGGATGTGAGTTTTGTGCTAGTGAAGATTGCTGGGCTGACAGTTAAACACAGCGTGGTCAGTAGCATAAGTCACCACAGTGATCTCCATGCGCTGCAGCTCCACACTTCACAGCAGCTGATCCTGCCTCAAGAGCTGTCTCCAGACTGGGGAGCTCCAGGGCTCCTCTCCCTTCCCCACAAAGCTTTCCTTGTCCTCACAGGCCTTTCCTCATGAAGGGTTTTATTCTGGGTGCCTTTGCCAAGCCTGCCAGGTGGTGCAGAGGTTGCACTGGTAACCAGACATAGACCAGCAGCCCCACTCTTTAGGCTGGGTGCACCTGCACAGGCACGATCGCAGCTCTGCCTTCTGCTGAGTGAAGGGAGTAAGGACTTCTGAAGGGTGGTGTAGTGTGAAGAGATTAACAGAGCAGCCAAGCGAGTGGTACTGGTGAGCTATAAAGTTCAGGACAAGCACTGGGGTGGGATGAAGTGACAAAAGAAAAGGTATTACGGTGGAGTCCCATGTCAACAGGACTCGAACACACAAACAGAAGGGAGGGAAGGGATAGCTGAGTGAAATATAACCACATAATTATTTTCTTTGACTTACTTCCTTTCCACCCAGCCTTCCATGCTTCTATCAGCAGGCCAATGTTAGTATTCTTCCGATCCCCAAGCAATGCTTTAGAAATTCATGTGTGCCCCTGATCTAAGAGCATAATGGCACAGAGAAGCTATTCTAGGGGATACAAATGCCTTACACTCAGGCACTTAGATCAGGGTGTGGCTCTCCCCATCTCCTGTCTCATCAGTTCTGTTACTGATAACACAACAGTGTTTTATTTTTCCATTAGTCCATTCATCATGTCAATCAAAACATCACGGTTATACTAACATGTTCTACAGATAGTATCCAACTACTAAGGTCTTATTACCAGGAAATATTTTCTTATGGCACTTCACTGAAAAGAAACACATCTGAGGGCAGCCCACTTTGGCAGCAGTTATCAAACAAGGAAAAAAAGAGAGCAGTGTCTAAAAGTCTTTTTTTTTTTTCCTCCCCTTTTGGAACTAAATCCAAAAATATTCTCTGGATGAAGGACTGTGGCAGAGGCACACAGCTGAACCAACACCCTTTATGGCACACTCTGAGTAACATAATAAACGCGTGGCAGCACAACAGGCCATTTCTCAAGCTACGTTCTTTGATTCCCATGTTCTCCTCTGGTGATTGCTGCCTCGAAGACTGTCTCAACTGGTTCTGTTCTTGGCTTAAATCTTAGGAAAATACTGTTGGAGTGCACAACATCGGTGTTAAACTCTCTGCCTCAAGCCTGAACAGGTCACAATGATCAACCCCTTGCCTCCCAAGAAGTGGGGCTTTGTCCTCCAATACAGTTGCATTATAATGGTGCTGCTTAGCTGTTGTTCAGCTGATACTTTCTGTATCTGCAAAGTGGACTTCAGCATGACACTAACGCTCAGGAAAACTAGAAAGACTGTGAAATATATTGTCCTAATTTTCCTTTTTTTGGTTGTCTGTAAATATTAGTTGTCTTCACTATTTTAATTGTGTGCTTGTTACTGAAAGTTCAAGACAGTCCAACTACATTTCCCCTGCAGTTTAGCAACACAGTAAAAAGTGGGATGCAGCAGGTTATGTTGTAATGTACTATGCGTGATTGCAGCCATTTAAATAATACTGTCAATTCAGCATTGCCTGCAAGACCCTGAGTGAAACTCACCGAGAGATCTTTCACTTCAAAGAGATAAAAATTTCCAAGCACTGTATTCTGCAGATGTCATGTAGACAGCATGTACACACACACAAAATCCCACTTTTAGAAAATGTATTTCTCTCATTGTTTGGTCCTATGAAACAGATACCATCTAATGCTCCTAGGCAGCTGTGAGAGCACAGCACCAGGAAGGAAGATTTCTAGAATCTCACTCTGTCTCTAATATCAACTTTCCTTTGCAGCTGAACAAACTGTTCTCTCCCTTCCTCTCTCTCAGTCTTTCCATCTGGAAAAGTGGAGACATTTGCATCTATACTGTGGGTGCCTGTGCTATGCATATAAATCCGTAAATGTTTATAAAACTGATTTGAAGATGAAAAGTTACATTTATGATTTAAGGCATTTATTTATATTTTTGTGTAACAAAACCAAACCCAACAAACCCCACAAACCTAGCTTCATTAAGGATCTGACCTACAGTACATGAAATTCAGTTTCCTTAAGGTTACAGCACAGGCACCTCATGCCTGATATTTAATATGAAGGAGTTATTGCAATTCAAGAGGAACATCTACCAGCTATCACCATTGACAAAATTATAACAAAACACAGCAGACTCGGCTCTCCACACCCCATACTAGTCATGGACCTTGGAATGCTCCTAGCACCAAGTAATGAGTGTCAGCACCAGATCAGCACTTCCCAGTACAGAATGCTACTACACACCAGCTTTGAAAAATCTGCAGACAGCATCATCTTGGTACATGGTCAGATGAGAAAATTCAGTTTCTAACGAAGCCACTAAAACCTTTCCTAAACTCCAGCTCAGCCTTCACATGTATAAGGCATGTGATTTTTTAATTTTTTTTTTCCCCAGAGACCTAAAAGAATAAGGAGCCTGGATTAAAATTAATTTCAGAATTTGGCAAATGCAGCTGTTTGAGGAAGGAGCCAGCTATGCTGTTCCTTGTAAGAGGCACAGACATATAGTTCTGTCTTGCTGAAAAGTGGGTATTATTTTAAAAAGTTTTTGTTGCTGTTTTTCCTTTCATCTCACCTCTCATGCTTCAAGAGGTGATTTAATTTTGCAACAGGCACAGCACAGCAGCCTTGTAACCTTTCTACACTTTGACAAATCTAAGGTTTCTGCTTCCGAGGGAGTCCCTTCTAAGAAACACAATGGCTTCTGCTTTGGAGAACTCCCAAAACAAGATCCAACTTGCCTGCAATTTTTTTTTTCCTTAATAAAAAACTGTCTCCTGGAAAAAGTTAATTTCCTTTCATGGCTTTTCAGAACGCTAAAGACTAAGCACTTGGGGAAGCAGTAATGTCAAAGTGTTGGCACACCAACATTACAATTGCATAATTCACCTATTAACTTCCAGGTCCGTCCACACACACTGAAACTCCTGGTTGTCCTTGTTTAGGATGCATTTCATGTTGTGACAGTATTGCCATTTACAGGTTAAAAGAATGATGGCTGTCCATACAATACCCCCAGCTAACCACTGGTACACACCAGAAATTACCCTTTCCCTTGCTTCATTGTAACAGCCTTATTCACAGGGTTGCCCCCAGGATGAACCTCCTTTGTTCCTGAGCAGCCTGAGAGTGCAGGAGAACATTAGTGATGCTGAACAGCCTCACACACCACTCGGGACCGCAGCAGCACTCCTGATGCCCTGCCTGCACAGTAAACCAACACTAACATTATTCACATGAAAAAAAAAAAAAAATCTAAATTTCACTGAAAGATCAATGAACAAACACTCCAGCTCATGCTGCTGCTGCTGCACCGTTTGCCCTTCATGAACACCATTTCAAACAGGCAACTGTTACTATGTAAATGATGGGGGCTTATTGCTCTGCTGCTGTTCAGCACGGGGGCCATTCACTTTTTACTGGAGTTCCTTTGGCATCAAGAGCATGACCTGACTACTAATGAGACAGGCCTTGTCTCTCTACCCTCTACAAATACAATGTTTTCATCACAAAGGACTGAAGCCCCCCAAGGTGTCATGCCGTGTGTCCCCCCCATTTCTGTACTGTATATGAAACTTCTACATCCAATGTGCGCAATCCTCACTGTCCAGGTTACAGTAAAAACAGGAACATGATTGTGAACGGCTCTGGATCTTCAACCGTGTAATCATGGATATAACTACAAGCACAAATACTTCAAAATTCTAGTGAAGCCATGCATTTATAAATTCAACACCTATATTGTTAAGCTTCAAACCAGTATCTTTTATTCTCACTAAATTGAGAAATAAATGTTTTATTTATTTGAGAAAAAAGAATTAGGAAAAAACTCCCAAATTATTGCTTTCAAGTGGTACCATATCTAAAATGAAAGGATTTCACTGTAATAAAATCAGTAATTTTTAGTAATATTTAGTATTTTTCAAGTAATATTCAGTATTCCTCTCTTCTTCAAGCTCTTAAAAAAAAGGCATGAAACAGAGTTTCTCATTCGGTGGCTGGACCCATGGCTGCTGCACACTGACCTGCTCCAAGACAAGCAGCACATGATTCAGGAGCCTGGCACGTACCCTGGCAGACACTTCCCAGAGCACAGAACTGACTAGTGAAGAGAAGTGCCCCACGTTGGCTGTTGCTGGGCTGTTTGTGAGGCACAGCAAAGAGCCAGGAGAACAGGAGAGCTGGGACTTGGGGGAAGCCAAGATGAATTTCTCTGCCTGTGACCTTCTCAAAGTGACAAAAGCTCTCACCCCTAAATACCCTTGAAGCCAATGATGCAACACTACTGACACCTCTCAGGCTGCTTAAAGAAATTCCCTGTTTAGATGTCAGCCTCATTTGATCATCTCAGATCTAATGACAAGTGGATCTTCACGGTATAGAAAACTTGGGTCCAGGTTTACTGGTTTCATACCATCCCTAGCTATTGTACAGCAGAGAAACATTACTGGCATTTATATCAATGAGTGTAAGTCAAGGTATTTTTCATTCTGTTTATAAAGGTTCCCATAAACAGCAATCAGGCTGTGAATTTTAACTTTAACCAGGCTTCTGACTTAAGGGTACTTTTCATTCCTTTACTTCCAATTGTATGTTAAGACACTGAGAGATCCTTAAGACCACCATCTCTAATCAAACTACTGTGTAAAGACTAAAAGCACTGACTTTTTGACAAGCAGCACATATGAGAGCTTTGGTTTTTAAATGGGAATCTCAGAACTTCCTGCTCTGGGTGCTGGGTGGCAGCTCTGAATTCTCTTTTGTGTGTTCTAACCATTCCTCAGCTCTGACATGACACAGGCAAACTAAATCTGGAGTAGTAGTTTAAAGTAACTTGTGCTTGAAAATAAATAGCAATAATTAATACCCTATTAAAATAAAATTACATTAATCTACTATTGTTAATCAAATATCTTTTAAATCCAATGACAGGAATCAACAAATTTGTATTAAAAAAAAATAATTAAGCACAAGAAACATATTACGTATGCTGAGAGTTTTATAAAAAGCAAACTAAGCCCCCTAATTCTCAGCCACCCCATCCCCACGCTCCTGCCACCCATTACGTAATCGCCACACACCTATGGCACACAGGCCAGCCCAAGAGCTGTGCTTTGGGAACTCTGTGAAGAACCTATTTACAGCTCTGTCCTCTGAAGCCACACGTTCCTATGTGCAAGGCAGACATGAGAGTGGTTTTTGAAAACCCAAAGCATACTCCTGCCTTGCACGAAACCCCTTTAACAACTGCATAGATCGCCTGCGATTTAGCAGAAGGATTTCGCTTCCTGAAACATTCTGCTCCCTCTGCTGTAGGACTGTTTATAGTACCAGTGATTTATTTAAAAGCAGATACACAAAGAAGAATAAATACATTGAGCGACAAAATCATCCAAAATTCAGCAGAAGGGATTCAGGGTGGGCACAGACTGGATTTACTAAAAACCTGAACCTCCAGTCTAGAATCAATGCTAGCGAGCTACATAACACAGCCCAGCAGCTACGATGATTAACATGCTTATTTTTCTGCTGAGAACTTGATGTGCATTTATAAGAATGAAACACGACATGCTGTTAATTCTAGCAACTTAAATGGATGGCTTTGCCTCAGAAAGACTGGTTTTCTAGCATTTTAAGGAAAGCAAAACCTTTGTACATGACTACTTCAGGCATAACAGACAGCCCTATCATAGGATATATATATAGTGGGAAAATGTCATCTGCTGCACCTAAAATGCCTTGTTTTGCCTCACCCCCCTCCCCGGTACATGCACAACAGCATTTATTAATATTCTCCCCCACCATCAGCCCGATACATTAAATCATCATCTCTGTAGCAAAGCTACTGCTGCAGCAACTTCCTGCACTGCATCATTCACCTACCTCTGACTTCATTGTTCCACGGGCCATGAATAAATAAAATCCAGCATCCAGGTGGAGCTGTCACAGTTTCCCTTTGCGGTGGATGTGCAGCAATAATCTAAAAGGAGCTGGCTGGTCCTACCGGAGGCTGAAGCTGGGTCAGCGCCTCGCTATGGAGCAGGGAAGTGCAGGGCTCTTGGCTGACTGATAGACTGTACTGATCAGCAAATTTACCTCACAGAGCTGGGATGGGCCGGACCTCGGAGCTCTGCTCAGCAGCTTGCCTGCCCGAATGTACCCCGAGACACACCACAGCTCGATGGCATTGTAAGCAATCTCACCACAAGGTCAGTGCCCTTTTCAGCCTTACAAGACGTATCAGACAGTGTCAGCAGCAGATGCCAGGCTATATAAAAATAATAATTCTACGTGTGCTTTCCCAGAACTAAATAATTTCCTAAATGAGATATTAATTCTCAGGTAATATTCAACTCCAGCACTGCTCAGCCCCAAACAGGGTGTATTATCCACTTAATACTCAAAATTTGGAACAATACCAGTGATGTATAAGCATTAAAATGCTGTAGCATAACTTTGTGCCTATGCAGAAAGCATTTAATCTTCTAATCATAATTTTATTTATGATTTACACACAGACTCCCCCCACGACACCTCCAGATTATCCTCTTAAACATCACTGAAACGAACTGAATATATATCAGCCTTTCTGAGCTCCCAAGGTATTTTCTGAATTCAGCCCATTTCCCCTGTCAGACTTTTGCATGTCACTGAAAGTGCAGCTCTTCCTGACTGTGACAACATGGATGGGCACCTTTCATGGAAAAAATTACTGCTCAGGCTTCTCCAGCCTTCAGAGGAAACAATTTTTCACCGTCTCTTCCGCAGAATTATCTCCTTTAACACTGAAATGCCTATTCTGTGTTTGCTGCTACTGAGGCATTTTCAATACACCTTGAAATAAACCCCAAAGTATGAGCTGGATTGTTGATACTTCTTTGTGTAAGGCAACCCCAAGTAATTTAGGTTTTAAGATCATAAATTATGTGAAAGAGCAACACTATTTTCACTGTTTCCATCTAACTCATGAAACTTGAGCTAAGCTTTTACTCAAGTTCATGTGCTCTTTAGAATAGTCTCAACCCAGGCAATCACCTCCAAGCCAGCCCCAACTGATGCTCCCTAGTTGCTGTAGTTCAAATGGGAACAAATCACTGCCATGTAATGAAAAACAAAACAAAACAAAACAACATAAACCAGGATCTGTTCAACCAAACACTGGATCTTTGACACTACTTTTCCAGAGGACTTGATATCCTTTTTAAAGACTGATTTATGAACAAAAATTTCTCAACTACTTTCTGGAGTTTTGCATATAGAGGTGGTGTTAGATTAGGAACTTTATATTAGCAGCAGAATAAACAGAAATAATATATGAAGTACTATTGCAGCTTTCTGTACAGTCCATGTTATGGTAATATCTGGCTACATAAAGTCACTGACTGTGTTGAGCTCAAGTGATAAGAAGTGTCTCTGTCCCTCTTTGGGACAGAAATGACACCAGCTCATCTGGACTGAATATGAAGAACAAGGGGTTTTGCAATCCTTTCCCCAAATCTGAGGAAGAGTTACTGTGTACTGCTTCACTTCTTACCTAAAATTACTTTATTTCTTTAATCTCTGTTAGTTTTTTGGGATAACATTACTAATGGTTACTTTCAAAAGTCCATCAACAGAGGAGGACTGGAAGCTCTTCTAAGAACTGGGAAGTACAGCACCAAGTTCAGTGCTATTCAGGGCAGACAGACATGGTTTGCCCCTTTAGACAAACCATCCCATACAGTCAATCATAAGGTATCTGAAACCCAGACTGTGGTATCAGGCTATCCATGTTAACCCCCCATCTCAAACCACACACATCATGTGTAGGCTGTTCCCTGCTCTGTGCACTTGCTCTCCCCTTGGTACCTCCTCACTGAGCAGAGATGCCTATGTTTTGCTGTCATGGGGCTTCACTCCTCCCCACATGCTCCTTTGTATCACCCCAACCTTTGGGTTTTGCTGCAGGGATGCATGAAGCGGGTGCTGTTCATGAGCTCTCTTTGTTTTGCTGCAGGGATGCATGAAACGGGTGCTGTTCATGAGCCAGAAATAGAACAGTCTAAGGGCTGGAGTGCTGAGGTGCATTTTCAGACAAACTCCTTGCGCAGCCAAGGGAGCTGGCTGTAGAGCAATGGCTAGGAGCAGCCAGTGTGCTTCCAACATGGAAACATGGCTACACAAAAACATCAGGAAGAGAAGTCAACTAGGACAGGAAATACAGAGGGGCTAGAAGGAAATATGACCATGCTTCCTATTTCGCTTGCTTCACCATTCCCAAGTGTTCCTTCAGCTTAAGTCCAAGATGTCCAGTGCAACCAGAATCTCTCTTTACTGCCTCCCTGCATGAGATCTTTACATTAGAAGACAGCATGTCCAGAGAGACACTTCTCAGCACATTACTCCACAAAATGGATCTGCGAAGGTTTCCGTGCCATATGATTCCTTCATCATCTTTGTAATGTAATACATCACCAAATAACAGAATGCTGTCTCTTCCAGGGTTCAAGGTCAGAACATAGACAAACCAAAATCTTACGCAGAGCTTCTCAATGAACAGAGGAACATGCAGGCTGAGCAATCCCATGTGCCCAGGCCTTGCATCACCACCTCTTTCTAGTGTGGAGGCAAAAAAAGAACAGGGGTGAAAAAAAATCCTAAATTAAAAATTTGACTGTGCTGCCTCTCCAAAATCACCAGACACCAGAAGGACACCAGAAGTCTTTAAAAGCTTGCTTCAGCTTTCCCTGTGGAAAAAATTGAGATATTTTTTATTTCCTTCTGTTGAGCACTTCTGAGATTTTCAATGCAAAGATGCTGAATAAGTGCAAAATATTATTGAAATACATATTGGCAAGAATAGTTCCTATTACTCTCACAATAATAAAATAAAAAAGACCATCGAGTCTGCACACTTCAAGACCAGCTGGAGCTGGGAAGAAATCCTCTGGTATAAGGTTATCTAATTAGCTGGCTGGAGGAAGACATTCATCCTTCTACTCTGTTAAACCCTGTGAGTTGCAAGTCTGACCAGCTTCACACTCAGAACAGCTTGGTTTCTTTGTGTTATTTTTACTGCACTACTGAAGTTGTTTTGGGAGGTGAAGGAGGTCACCGTTTCATAAGAGCTGATTTACTTTTCCTCATATTTTCTAGTTGACTTACTTTTCCTCCTGCTTTCTTCTTGACTTACTTTTCCTCCTGTTTTCTACATCAAATCTCCTAATAGTTTAGTGACTTCGACCTATTTTAAAGCAAATCAGTTGTCATGTCACTACAAGTATTTTGACCTTCAGAGACAGAAAATATTGTATTGTGGAACGCACACACCTGGGATTAGGCACAGATGCATTGGAAGAGCAGATGAAGCATGAGGAAGCCAAAAGAGCTCTGTGGTCCCAGGAAAAGATGTGTTTGCAAAAATACATAAAGAAAACACTTAGTAAAAGTTGTTTGAATGACACTGCCATGGCTAGTTTGCATCATCCGTCCTTCTTCGTGAGCTAAAAGTCTAGCACCTTGTCAGGTAAATCTTCCTGAAAGTCACAGCAGAAAAAGCTCAAGATCACCTAATTCTCAGCCTACTTTTATTTATCTTTGTAAAGTCAGGGAAACACTTACTTGCATTTATCAAGACTTATCCTTGTCCTAAACCAGACCCTTAGACAAGGCAGTGCCAGGACATTTTGCCTCGAATGGATGCAGACTGCAGTTTGCAGCTAAAAGGTCATTAATCTTAAACATACTTTGTTTCTGCACTTGGACGTACACAATTCACCTGTGTTTACACTTTGTGTGCCTGCACCTCCAGGAGAGCAAAAGGTGCCAGATGGACAGTTTCGGTTCTTTTTAACCACTGAACAAAATCCACACACAAGCCCATTTGGCACTGCCTCAGGCATGTGTGTGCATACACAAAATGAACAGCGTGTGTTATTTTGTATTTTAACACATGCTAAGGAAACAATTCCAAGTTCATGCCCAAGGAGAAAATGTCTTATAAAAGTAGAAGTAGCTTTGCCATCAGGCGAGCCATCAGACCTGCTGCGCTAGATGTGATGACCTAGGTGTGTGACCATCGCTGCAACCCACACAAAGGCAACAAGAGCCCTACCAATGCCAACACCCACTAAACCCCCTTATTTTCTTGGGAAAACTTGGTCTTGAAAATTGGATCATAGCCAAAAATTGCCTTGGTTGCCCAGTAGAACTGATTGCTTTCCACAGCCACAACACGCCAGATTAGTCTATCTAATTTAGTGCTGGCCTAAGAGTCACTATAAGTGGGATGGATTTAGTAGAGTGGAGGTAAAATGCAAGGCTTCCTCCTTCTAGTGCCTGGCAAGGATGTTTCTCCAGCTCACAAGTATAACTGCAAAAGGTCTTGGCATCTTCATGAAGTCACAAAATCCTATATATCACATAAGCATGCTAATAAAAGCAGATCAACTCTATGCAGATGTTGTCAGCTGGGTGAAACGACTGCAACCCCTAGTAGTTAGACAAGGGAAACTAAGTCACTCAAAGAGTAATTTATTTTGATTACCCTTTTTTCACCATAATCTCACACGATTTAATTTTTATGCTGAATTCAAACCAAGCACTTTCTGCTCTGGATTACTGCCTGCCAAAACCAAGCTGAGGGTATAACCTGGATACGCTGTCATGTACAGTGTGATTTCAATTACCTTTAGAATAATGCCTGGCCAAGTGGTAAGAAATCACTACATAGAAGGTTTGAAATTAAGAGTACAGACAGTTTTAGCTATATTGTTGAGAATAATTTAGCACTAGCAATGGAGATATAAAAGAACACCAAGAGAGATGATTTCATTGCTGCTTTCTGTGGACACAGTAATGAATCCTGCACACTGACACCTTCCTGGCCAGTCTGCAGGGAGAAAACTTCTGTGAAATGAAACAAAACTCCATCAGTGCGGCACTACATGGAAGCTAATATCTTAGGAAATAGAGACAAATGTATACTGCTCCTTATTTATTTTTTTTCCCCTCTTACTGGCCATTCTTCTGCATAAGAAATGGTACATGACCAAAGAGCAGGCTCAAACCAGGTACTGGGTGTGTGGGGGGGTGTGTGTGTAGCCATCAGCTTCATGGAAGCTGCAAAAGCTGTTTTGCTGCTGAAGGTCCCTTCATACCTCACTTCCTGCTCCTGTGGGTTGAGGTTGTGCTTCAGTAAAACCTGTTCTGCAGACACAGGCTCTTGTGGTGCTACTACAGCTGAAACAGTATAAAACCTTTTACACTTCAAAGCACAAGGTTCTGACTGTTACAATGCCTGACTGAAGGAGGCAACAGCTTTTATTATCATCTGTATTTCAATGGTGGGGAAACTGAGGCAAAAGACCTAGCAGAGGAAACAATTTTGGTCAAAAAAAAAAAAAAAAAAAAAAAAAAGGAGAATAACTCCACACCCCATTCCTTCATTAAAAAGGGACCACAAACAAGTGGTGTGTCTTCAAACACGGAGCAGCCTTAACAGTTGGGACAGCAGAAAAATCCTGGTGCTGGCTGGAGTTTGTACCCTGCCCTCCTTAGGCATGTTAATAACCATATTTTTAAAGACCCTTTGTCACCTTCAGTGTATGGCAAGGGCAATGTGGGGGCACTTCTCACATACGAGGATGATTCTCACCCCTGTTTTCTGGAACACTGTTCCCTTTCCAGAGGAAGAGATCAATTTCTCCATTTATGGGCAAAGCCATTGGCTTCTTTTAGTCGGAGGCTGTCACAGCCAGTTGCAACATAATTGTTGCTGGCTTTGGAGAGATGCTTTTTGTCATTTTGCTGTAGTTTATTTGATATACATTCATTTCTTCAGTGATGCAGCCTTAGCCACATTCTCCTTATTTCCCAATTGGAATCTTAATTGCTGGCAGGGTATACATTTAGGGGAGGATCAGAGACAATGAAGACAACCCTTACTGCAGTCATTACACACTGCAATCAGAGTTGTCATAAAGAAAACAAACCCACCTGAGATTAATAGAAAAAAAAAAAAGTCATAACTGTAGAAAAACATGTATATAATTTTAAAGATAAAGCAGATTTAGGCGTAGACACAAATATATTTAAAGAAATGCATCAAGTAGCTAACTGATAATATTTTCCAGGCAGTATAGATTAAACTGGGATCTAACAATTAGGTACTTGCATCTGACTTAATGCAAGTAGACCATGTTTCTCAATACCCAAGTCTTTGGCAAGGATTTAACCTCTGTTTTTAGGTTGATTTCTACTTAATTCTTTCTTATCAAGGCTGATCATCCTCAGTAAACAATTCTTCCTTCCTCACTTGACCATGCTCTGGTATCTCCCTGAAGAAGGGTAGTTCCATGAATCCTCTCTTTCCACCTCTGGGACCCTTGGAACTTTTATAGTCCCTGATCTGATGCTCAGCTTTTGCAGATCTTGGCTCCACCTTACTGCACTACAGAGCTCATTTACACTAAAACCCCAAGGGATTTTTCACTGTCACTTCACACTGGTGCCTTTTCAATTCTTGCTACATCTGCTTTTTCACGAGGTGCTTCCCTGTCACATTTCATTTGTTCCCAGCTTCTCATCTCTTTTTCCCAGGGTTTTTGGAAGATTCTCATCAACCCCTCTTACAGGTACTACAGCTTAAGTGCTCCACAAGAATTCCAGTTACTGATGCTGCTACTGATTTCCTTTGATTTTCCTTTTGCTCAAACTAACCTTCTTGGTAACTGTGTTTGGAAGAGATTGATTCTTGTTATGCTTTATTTACTAAGTGAAGGAGGGGCTCTATTTCAGCTGTATTATGAGGTGCTTCCAATACAAGACAACGTGAGGCTAATCCCCTTGTGTCTTGCTTACAGAAATATGCCACTGCAGTATGACGGTTCACTCAAGAAAACAAAGTGAATTTGACCCTTTTCCCCAGTTTCCAGCTGTCATCTTTTCTATTTTTTGTTTTCTTCTTCTACACCTACAGCAACAAAAGAGCAAAATCTAGATTTAATTTTCAGGATGTCTACATATACAACAACAGCTTGTTAAGGTTTCCCAGCACAGACTGTTTAGTTGTATCTCCTTAAAACTAGTCCCAAACCTAAGGTACAGAGAATCATCTATAGAACCTATATCCCATGAATACAGTCATGACAGAAAATGTTAATAGTCAACTGTGACTGAGGCAGCATATTACAAAGAATGAGGCTCATAATAAAATTCATTATCCAAAGTCCAATTTCCAAAAAGCAGCTCATCTCTTTCACAGAGGGAACATCAGGCTGACTTGAAAAAAACTTTTTGAATAACTCAGATTTGCCTTTTTTTTTTTTTTTTTTTAGATTTTTCAGTCTTTTTTTTTTTTTTTTTTTGCCAGCTAATTTATTTTGAAAAAGGAGGTTTTGAGGAAGAACAG
>JANIJG010024472.1:16728-56795 GCA_024611175.1 Megaceryle torquata
CTTTCTTTCTTTTTTTCTTTTTTTGTTTTTATTTCTTATGCTTTTTTTGTTTTTTGGCCAGACAATTTTTTTTTCAAAAAAATGTCTTGAGAAGGAAAATCCCCCCCACCCCCCCCCCAAAGACATGTAAGGAAAATATTTCCCTATAATAAAAAAAGGTAAAGTTCAACAGAAATTCTTATATTTTCTTACAAACAGCATTACCTCTGTAAACAATTGGAGCACTTAAGTATTCTGGGCTTGACTTATTTTGACAGAAGGCACAGCAGTCAGAAGACTGCCAAAGTTCAATAGATTGCAACAAAATCAATTATACCTCATTATTATCTGAAGGACGGTAGTCTAGCCACCTAGGATGAATGAAATGCCTTTACCTTGGGTGGGTTTTTGTTATATGTATATTAAAAAGACATTTTTGTCTACTACAGATTAAAGTAACATTTTTATCCCACCAAGTGACTAATGGAGGAGCACAGTCCTTATGTCTGCTCAAGGTCACAACTTTGTAGACAGCTTTTGCTTTACTGAACAATTATTTGGATTGTCTGACTGGACCAGAGTCTCGTGTAGTTCAAGGAAGCTGCATTATCTAAAAGATAAATATTTTCTTCCCCTTTTTCCACAAAAGACATATGAGCTGCAGTAAGGGGAACATTTTGACATGTCTCTGGATGGCAAGTTTGAGCTGTTGCTCAATGACATGGATCAGGCAGCTTTTCTGGCTGAAGAAATATTCTCATTCTTTTCCATCATCACTTTTTTTTGTGAGTGTTTTGGGCTTTTTTTTTCAGCTGGATTGGTTCCCCCATCTGTTTCATGGCCCTGCCTCACACACAAGCACTACAGCTGGTATAGCACAGCACAGGACCAAGAACTGCTGGTTTTAGGAGGCAGAGCCCATTTAAATGTGCGTCACACTATGACATTGCTTGCCAAAGAGCAATTACAAGCCAGACGCAAAGCTAGAAATAGAACTTGGGTCTCTTGACTTTCAATCCTTGGTATAATAATTAAATTTTATTCACTTTAAATAACCCTATTTCTCCTCCCACTAAGTAAAGAAGAGTTGGTCTCTTTAAATCTTCATAAAAAGAAAAAGCCAGGGAAATAGAACTAAATAAATCCAGAAAAATATTTTAAAAGTATTCTGAATTCTACTTCCTATCTCCCAAAACTGCATACAAACTGCCCACTGAGCTGTATTCCCCCTCCTTTCAGGAACAGACCTGCACAGCCCTAATAACATGTACAAGTTATGATGTATAAGTTATTTTTAGAAACTCATGTGTTTCACTGCATTATAATTAAAAATTACTAGAAAAATCACCCAAAAAAGAATATGTCTATCAATACTAAAATTGCCTATAAAGGACAGATGAACCAAGTAGTTAAAGTGCTCCTTACTTCACCAGAATCCTTTGTGCGTTTCTGGCTGATGGGTTTTTAACTGTAGCCTTCTCTTCCCTCTCCCTCCCAAAAGCTTCAGACAACAACCTGATTAATTTTTCAATAGTTACATTATGTACAACGTATAATAATATGTTAAAGGACTTGATCTATGAAATCAGAGGTCACAAAGCAAATGAAATCACATGGGCCTGCCAAGAGAATCTACATTTGCAAACGTAGAGACAACAGCAACACATAAAAAGAGCCATTTCCTTCTGAAATCAGTCCAGTTGTATCTTGCAGAGAAAGGCAATCAAAAGAACTGTATTTTACCTATATGGACTATATGGAGAGGTTGTCAGGCAAATTAAGCAAGGATTTAGCATCTACACCACAGATCATTTGTCCATTAGCCCTCTGGATTAATCTGTTTGAAGAGTAAGAAATAAAAATAGCATGTGAGACACCAGCACAGGTTGCCCAGGGAAGCTGGAGATGCTCCATCCCTGGATATGTTCAAGACCATGCTGGACAGGGCTTTGAATGACCTAGTCTAGTGGGAGGTGTCCCTGCCCATGGCAGGGGGGTTGGAACTAGATGATCTTTAAGGTCCCTCCCAACCCAACCCGTTCTGTGATTCTGTGTTACACTTATAGCCAACAGTTCTGTGAATTGTTACAGAAACCACAGCAGCCACGGATTGTACCTAAATGCATTTCCTAGGACAAGGAAATTATTTGTATATACATGTAAGTTAAATATGGTCTCTACAAATTAAAAAAGATGTTTCACGTCCTTATTAAACTATTCAAAATGGCATTTTAAGCTGTTCACATTATTTACAAGCACTAGAGAATCGGCCTTCTCTTTCCTTTAGCTCCCTCACAGAGCTAAGGCTTGGAGACATGGCCAATTTAACAGGTATGATTTGTTTGTCATTCAAGCATAACGGACATTTGACTTTTTGATATTAGAAGTTGCCAAAACCAGTCATAAAATTGTGCTGTTGCCTGACTATGCTATAGAAAAGTTAAGCAGCAGCCTCTATTTTCTTCTTTTTTCTCTCTTTTTTTTTTTTTTCTGCCCATAGTTTTCCATTTCATTTCCTTGATAACGATAGTGCTGGCATCTCTTTAGAGTGTTCCTTCTCTGTTAGAGAAAACTTGCACAGATCAAGTACAGCAGCAGAAACTCTTCCAAAGCAAACTGCAGCGACATAGATGTCATGTATTTTCTGTGCTAACGCTGTGCACCATCTCCATAGATAAAAGGAGATGTTTTGGAGCAAAAGATCCAATTTCTTTCCAAAGTTCTTGAAGATGTCTTAAAATTTATTTAAAGAGAAGATTTAGAAAGACTGCATTTCTAATAAGTGCACTATGTATACACACATACAAACAGTTCCTGGAGCACTACACAGTACTATGTCTTCATGGTCCTTCCCTGGCAGATATTCCACAGCATTAAAAATCGGAGAGAAACACATAAGGCAGGATAATATTACTATGGAGATTTTAAAGTGTATTACTCTGTATCTTTACTGGAAGCATCAAACTAGTAATTGTAAAAATTATGTGCCATGGGGCAGGATTTGGTTCTTGTTTCAATATCATCATTCCAAGATGCAGGGATATAAGGAAAAGCCTGCAAGTGAGGCATTAAAAAAACCCTAAAGATGTTAAAGTCAGACTGCCAAAAGGCTGGCTGTCAAGAAACCACTCTACTAGAAGTCCTAGAAAACAGAGTAGGCATCATCTCCTTTGTTAACTTCCTCCAGATCTCCAGCAAGATACTTGCACCAAGTTACTTGCCCCTGGGAATGCTGGCTGCTCTTGCTGCATATATCAAATTAATCACCATGCCTCCTGTTCACAAAATCCCAGCATGGCATGAGTTGGAAGGAACCTCTGGAGATCACCTCATCCAACCCTGCTTCTAAAGAAGGGTCACTGAGAGCAGGTTGCCCAGGATCATGTCCAGGTGCATTTTGAAAGTCTTCAGAGGAGACTGTCACTGTATCTTCAGCAATACAGTTCTAAAACAAAGGTGAGACCTCAGCTAGAATAACAGCACCAGTCTTCCAAATTTAAGGAAAAGTAAATCAAAACTCTGCTCTGGGTGCAAAGAAGGCCTCTTTGGATGACTGAAGAAATTGAAAGCTTCTCTGGCAACTGTGGACTGCAAAAGATTGGCTCCCCGAGTCTGGCAGAGCCCTGAAAAAGGGTAAGAATTGCTTTTTCAATGCATACTGGTGGGGTGAGCATATAGGCTAGAAATGAAAAATTAGTTTTGGCACAAGAAGAAGCGCGCATGAGTTGGAACTGAATGAAGATAGAAATAAAAAGATTTCTATCTCTGTGAGCAGCAAAACTGTGGGAAGTAACTGGATTATGAGAAGAAAACATACAACATGCTGGCCTGAAGTAGAAGGGATTAGTGTTGATAGCCCAGGAACTCCCATTTCAGTCTTACTTTCCTATAAGTGCTGCTGCTTTTGATGTTTAGTAATCACCCAGCAGCATCTTTCACTATCGTTTAGTTCTCACAAGTTACGTCAAGAATAGGTTTGGCCTCAGCAAGCATCATTCAGCCTCCTTGTATCAATGGGTGGAAGAGCTGGACTCCAGACTCAGGATTTATTAAAACTCCCATCTCTTCACAGGTTTAGCAAGAGATTCATGCACATGGGCCCCCTTTCCTGCACCACCCATACACCTGCTTTCCAGCAAATGCTGTATCACAGCATCATGCTTTGCCTACACAAAAGGACTTCATGAGGTGTATATGTGCACAGGGAAAGATCCAGCATGAACTGTGATAGAAGACAGAGATGGAGATGTTGCTAAAAAATATTCAATGTACTTTGAAAAGAAAATTTAGACATTGATGACTTTCTAGCTGCTGCACTCTTTCCAAAGGAGAAAATGCTCTTTAGAAATAAACACCAGTATGACAAACAGGACAGGAAGAACATAATCTTTTCCATTTCCCTCTTGATAAGTGCTCTTTATAAGAAGCCACCAATCCAGCACATTTATAGCTCTTTCCAGTTGTTAAACTGATTAAAAAGATCCATTCTTTAGACTGATATATTACAGAAAATATTTTGTCTTACTAGTCCTTCCTAAAATTGCTTTGAGAAACGTGATGTTTTACATAAACTTAGTAAGCTACTACAGAAAGTACCTGACTTTCCTTTGTACTACTCGTGTGTGTATTTGTTTGCATGCACATGCTTACAACTTTGCTGAATCAAGTGAAAGAACTGGATCATGACAAATGCCTGAGAACTGCAGCAAAGAGGATTTTATTCTTTGTTTTGGAATCAAGTCAGCTTTAAAAAAACCCTCCTACTCACAGGCCAAATAGTCAGCTGAAGGACAGAAATACAAGAAGAATGATGCTAATTAGCAGTTCAAAAAAACCCCAATGTATATTTAAAAGGGTATTTATGTTAACAAGGTAAAGTTTAGATAGGTCTGATCTCATTACATCAGCTCACTACACTTTGCCATAGACACATTTTCAAAATCCCACAAGGGATCACCTCACACAGACATCCTTCAGCATCCTGTAGTCTTCAAAAGACAAAGTCAAAGCGATTCAACAAGTCCAGGACTGAAATGAATATTAGACCAGCTTTACTATTATTGTTTCCAAATGGTGTTTTTCATGTACTCTATGGAAATAACTCAGTTCCTTACATGACCTGTAACTTCATTTTCTTATAAAAGATACCAAGAGTTTCAGTAGAAAACAGAACAAGAGTATCACTGCAAGATGTATAGAGAAAAGTGAAATGGCCACACTAAAAAAATATTATTGAAAGTGGTTCTGGGATGAGCTTGCAAAATCCGCAGCCTCTCCCTACCTTCAGCAACTGAACAGCATTAATCTTCCCTTCAGGCTCTTCAAAAACCTTTTTCACTGGTGTATGAATCAGCAAAACCAGCAACTCGCCAATGTCTTCACAGTGAGAATCATATTCTGCTGTATATACTGAGCAAGGCAATAAACTTTAACTTCTTTGTGATGTTAGGAAAAAACTGAATCTACAACAAAGGACTCGCCACACATCGATGCGTGTTTTTAAGATCTGCTGCCATACCCACCAGGGACAGTGCTTAGCACTGCCAGTGTTAGCCTCTTTATGGCCATATCAAACTTCTCAGGACCTCCAGGATGGATGCTTTTTATTCTTTTTATAATGACATACTGATGTAACAATACAAGTTATCAATTCTTAAGCTTGGTGTTGACTTAAAATTATTTGGGTTAGGGAGTTTAGAATTAATTATAAGGTAGGAGAAAGATATCACCCCTCATTTTAGTGATGGGAGCCTGTCGTGCTGTAAGCTCAGATAATGACAGAGGAAGCCCAGCGTGGAGCATGGCAATGAAACAGGAGGCCTCAAATCACCACAGACTGTTCTTACTTTATGAAAAAATTGGGTTAATTTGTTATTCTGCAAAGCAGGTGCAAACTCACCACAAATCACGACTATATACATAAAAATACCACTAGAACTACCGTGGAGAGAGTGAGTTGTCATGACCAGATATCAAGAGTACAGCTGGCAGCTTACACCTCAGATGTGTAATGAGCATAGTTTAAAAAAAACACATTTTAAAAATTAACAAAGAGGAAATAACCCTCAAATCCAGCACTCGCTGGAGCATAACATTAATGTGCACCAATATCTAGAACACACAGAGATCAGATCCTTGCAGGGTCTGTCCAGCACATCACCTGTCCAAAATAGAAGTGTTATGTGCATTTCTGTGCTCAGCTGGACTAAAGCAACCCAGTCCTGTTCAAATGTAAAACTGGCTGTTGCACAGGGCTTGTGGCCCTGGTGTGCTACAAGGCTCTTCACCGAGAGTTAAGTTAGAATTCCTGAGGCATTTGCACATGTTCATTACAGCTAGAAATGTTTTATTTATTCTAACTAGACTAGATTTCTTTTAGCTTGTCAGCCAGTAAAACCTGTTCTTAAGCAGTAATAAAGGACATTTTGATTTGTCACTAGAGGAAATTATTAGAAAAAAGGAAAATTTGTCCTTAAAGCCTTAAGTTACTGTGCAGGTTAAGGTTTCACTTCTAAGAGTACCACCAGGTCATGAAGTCATTTGTTTCAAGAAGCAATTGATGATCTAGTGCTCTAAAACCCCGTGTACAGTGTGTCATATTTGCAATTGCCTCTAAAAAATGTCACCATATGTGCAGTGAGTTATTAATGAAACTGTCTAGAGAGAACAAAAAATAGGAATCTCATCAGCAATTTGTCCTGATATCTGAAAACATATCCTAGACCCAGCAGGTTCCAAAGTTTGAAGCTACCAAAATTATTTCAGCCTCCCTAAATCCTGAAAACATTCCAAGCAAATCAGTTCACATGGTCTCTAGCAAAGCTTAGTTTTGCCTCTTACTAGTTTGCTGATGACTCAACATGACTCCCCCGACCTTTACAGAACCAATTCCTTGGGGCAGAGTCCCCATTCTCCTGTAAGTGTGGGCTTCATCCCTAGTCTACAGACAGTAAGCTTTACATTGAATGTATTAAAATATGCAGATCATTTGGTTGTGCTCTACTGACCAAACCATCCTATCGCTGTCCTCTTTGATGCTGTATCTGTGTCATCTACAGATAATTCCACCTCGCACTCACAAATGATGTCTGTTAAAAGCCAAATCTGTTTCCCTTCATATCAATAAATGCCATATCAATTAAAGACAAAGGGTAACATAATTAGGTTGCATGCTGGCTGTTCTACAACTGTCAAAAATCAGTTGCAGGCTCACACACATTATCAATTGTCAAAATCATTCCTTTCTTCTCATACGTGGATATCACATTAACTTGCACTGTTATGGCTTCTGTTTTCCCCATCCCCATAAAATCATTAAATGCTACACACTGGAAACAATTCACTGGCCAACTCTTCTGAAAGCACTTGGATACAATTTACCCAGATGTGCTGTTTTGACAGGTGCTCTTTATCTTCTGGAAGCACAGACTAGAAAGTATTACTTTGAAAGATGAGCAAATATTTCCTAATTTGGTTTCCAAACCACAAGAAATAAGTTGAATTCACTTTTTCTGCCATTATTGATAAATATGCCAGCTGTAATTAACACCCTTAGAATTCTTTCTGTCCTATTATTTAAAATGTTGCCCCTAACTGCAGCAGCATAAATTTGCACTCCTTTGCTTCGCTCATCATTCAGAACAGGTTCTTACTTGTATAACATATTCATCAGTCACCTTCCTCTTTTCCATTTCTATGTACTTAGATTTTTATAGGTATTTGCATCACCCGGAGCTACTCAGATAATAAAAATGCCTCATGAACAGCACAGACTTTTACTTAATCACAACATGGCAACTACTGTTCAGAAATTACTCATTACCATTTACAACCCCTAGTTTACATTACTAAATGAAGTAATCCAGTTTATAAACAATGTAACTACAACTTTAAGCATCTTAATACATCACTATTCAGATGAACCAAGACTACAGGACTAATTTTTAGACATAAGCACAACTTTTATTCATTTTTTTTTGCCAGAGGAAATGAAATGCTCCTTACCTCTGACAAAACAATAACATATTCAGATCAAATGAAACAAGAATCAAGTGCCAGTTTAAAGCACATTTATAAAATAAAAATGGCAAAGTCTGTTACCATTTCAGATCAATCACAAACCTTGCTCAGAACTAAGCCAGTTCCTGGGTTCACTTGCTGGGCTGGCAGCACAGGGGGGTTTGCTGAGCCAATGGCACCACCTTCAGCTCACTGCATGCTGGGCTGCTGAGCCTGGATGGGTCTGATCGCAAGATTTAACTGCTGTTCCCATAAACGGCCCTTCTGTTAGCATCATTTATTTTACTGCATTTACTTCCACTGGAATACAAATTCACTTTTTCACCAGAAAAAATAATAAAACATTTACTGTTCATATAATGACATGTATTTTATTGTGTAAGATATCCTCATTTTGTTTGCCTATAGGTTCAAATCAAGTAAGTATGTTTTCCTTGCATGAAGGCATGATAGAGAAGGACCATTTTAATTTGTCTAATTTTACATATATACCTGCATTAAAATAGAACTCACTTCAAAAATTAAAACTATTCTGCAGGACTTCAAGTTCTCAAGGTCCCAAGTGGAAGCAAGCATGGAATGGAGGATTTTACATCAAGCAAGCACATCACTTAAATGGCATCTTAAAAGCATGAGTAATTCCCACAGCCAGGGACACTTTGGATATGGTACTGTCAGTACTGCCGCCTGTCTCTTTAAATTATCTGTTGAGCTGTGGCACTTTGCACTTAATATTCCTGCTAAATAAAGTATTTTCTCTGCTACAGTATTTTCATTTAACAGCTGACCCACTCTACATTTTCAACTAGAAACAGGCCTGAAACAAAACTCAGCCCTCTCAAACCTATCAAACTTTGCATATGGGTGTCAGCTTTGAGCCTTGAGCTAATCCAGAAAGGCTTCCGAAGATACTGCTTTACATTAAGAATTTAAGCCTAAATCATATATGAGGGTAAATATCAAATATCCAGCTTTGAGGGCACAGGTGACAGACAGACTTTGCAATTCATTAGAGGTGGAGGTAATAAAGTATTGACCTGAATGAAGCTGATCTCACCTTGAAACAGTAAGACTTTCTTTTGGAGTCTTTTACAGATTGTTTTAAATGCAACCCATACATATTGAAATATACATATAAACCCATGGACTGTTCTCCTTCATCTGGAGCAGTTAAATTGTTATACTACGGGCTCTATGCAATACTTAAACTGCAACCAACTTTCAGATCTTCACACATTTTCCTGTATTTCCAGAATAAATTCCTCTAGGGAGGTATTCACATGAATATATGACCTGACTCACATGGCTAAAAACAAACTGACCACACAAATTTAAGGTTAGCCCCTTGAATTGGTTTAGTTTAAAACGTTGTAATTCTTTTAGATAATCTGTTTAGAGAGAGATGAGAGGCATGGAGTAAAGAAAATCTGTTTAGGGAGAGAGTCAAGAAATGGCTACATTTCTCTGTGCTCAACATGTGCAACATGGTGAGGAGCCAACACACTCTACCCTGAGCTCAACTCAGGAATACTCCTGGATGTGGGAGAAGGTTTTGGCAGAATCCCAGACACACCATATTATACCATATTTTATGCCCCTTGGTATCATGCAAAACTCCCATGAACCTCTCAAATGAAACTAGGCACAACACACAGCTACTTTCAAGTTTACTGTACCTGTTCCTCTGAGGACTGAAAGCACCCGTAGGAGTTCCTAAAGGCTTTGAGAAAGGCAAAGGTCTGAATTTCCCACCCACCTGCTCAGCGGCAGCACTTTTCTTCCTTGCTCCATCAGGCAACTTCTCTGCTGTATTGCTCTAGCAAATACAATTTTTATTTCAGCCCCAAACTGTTAAAAAACCCCACAAAACCCAACAGAGACCAGCAGTTGATGAGGAAGTATCATAATGCCACGTTTCCATTGCTGACAAAACATCTGTAACTTCATTACATGAAGATTTTGAAAGCTTTCTCACCATAACAGAAATAATTTAATAGCCAAAGAAATCACGTAAGACACACAATTCTTGCTTTATTGTTAAACTATAAACATAAATTTACAGATCCTACAGTCTCTAGATGAAGTTCGTGAAGAAGATGATAATTTTTGACACACGCTATATTCTTATAACATCTGTAGCTGTGTGAACTAAGAAACTGCTGTGCTGCATGGTTACTGTATCTGACATTTAAATATTGCCTTGATACACTTTCCAAATGATTCTTTGGAAGCTCAAAATGTGCTTGGGAATACTGAAGGAGGAAGAAGGGATGCTTTGAAGAGGGAAACAGATATAAAAGCTATGCAAGTTCATGGCAAGTGCTAGAAAAAGTAATTATCTCAAGTCTCAGTTCCAAAATACCAGGAGTCTTTTTTTTCCCAGTGTGGAAGCATATTTAGGCACTGTGTAGGTTAAAAAGTAATGCAATTCAATAGTAGAAAAATCAGAACATAAGCAAGAAAGAAGCTTCTCTTGCAGCATTAACTCTTGGCACTGTGAATTTAGAGTCCTTCACACAGTCAGTGTAGCCACGTGAGGCACTGGATGAAGGAGCCACACAAGCTTAAATCCTATTGCAGCACTAGAGCTTAAGAGCTAATGTTCAGCATCTTGTGTTGCTCAGAAATTATCTTGGTTTAGAATACTTCATATTGAATGGGTGTAATTTTGGAAAATGATTGTTCCTTTCTGAATCAAAGAACACAAAATGATAGAATGCCTGTCCTTTTGCCTTCCGATACCCTTTGTTCTCCACACCCTTTGCACCATCTTTTTACAGAGCTAATCATATGCTAAAACTGCTTTTAATTTAGCCTGTGAAGACAGATTGCTGTATGTGGACCACTGAGTGGAAGCAGGGTTTAGCTAATATTAAAATGACAAAGTGGGCCTACACCAGCTGTCCAGGCAGCTTGTCGGTCCCCTCTGGTACTACAAGCAATCAGAAAGTTAAACACATGCATGGCTTTTGTTTTTACAGCCAAGTTAAAAACCCAACAAACAAACCCCCCAAAACCAGAAGGCATCATCTGCAGAGCATCCAGCTGATCCCAGTCAGTGCGGCGGCCATTAGGGAAGGGTAGTAACAAAGCACATATATCTCTTCACCTGGTAACAGGGCTAATCACTGTAAAAGCAACTAAACATGTAAAATAAATGGAGTTGCTTAGTTTTAAAAGAGGGAAAACAGAACAGAGGGACAGGGAGAAACAGGGCAGGGGAGCAAAGAAACAACAAGACTTCCAAAGCTCACCCATTAAGAGTTTCCTGTAGATCATCAGAATCCAAAGTGCTCCTATGAGGGCTCTTGTTTAGTTTCCATTCCTCCATCAAGTCTTAATACACTCAATTAGATTTTTTTATTTCCTTTTTGAATACTTCCTTCAAAGCCAATTTTTGGTAAATAGTTTAAAAGCTCACGAGCTGGAGGCTGTACGACTACAGAACAGCTCGGCAGCCAGGATGGAAAGCTCTTTGGAACTGCCCATCAGCTTTACACATCACTTTTGAAATTAAGCACATTAACTATAATTAAAACAGATTATCAGCCACCTGTGCTTATGGCTTTAGCAAGGTGCTTGGCCACAGAACATTACAATTACATCAGAAGAGAGAGCGAAGAGAGCCCCTGTCCACGGGGAGCTGGCCGAGAAGAAGGAAACTCGCCCGGCAGCATTCGGAGACGCACAGTGGAGCCCATTCTACAAAGACCACTGACATTGTGCATGTTGTGCGTACATACCCAGAAGGGCAAATGCAGCAGTAGGGTTCATTATCTATATACGTGGTATGTCAAACTCATGTTTACTGCTGAAGACCTATATATAGAAAAACAACTCCTTAAAGTTACAGGAAAACATCTGTTTTTTGTGGCATGCCTTACAGTTTTTTGTTCCTCCAACTTATGTCTTTAAACACATTCTTTTTATTGTGTTTACTAAGAAATATCTTTATACTCCGAGCCCAGAGGACAGCTTGTTGAGAGAGCTCTAGAGCAGGATGATTTCAGTGACTGACATTTTTGCTGCTTTGACTGACACGATCTGCTTCAAGTTCCTCAATCAACTTAAAGCAACTAAGCAATATTGCAGAAAATGAGCTTTGTCTCTATTAAAGTGTTTAGCTTTGAGGTTTGCTGTGGCATTCAGCACATCCCAACCCCAACTCCTTAAGGAGCTTTCTGTGAGAACATGTCTATTGCAATCACTGTGTTTCTACCCCTGAGCAATAAAGACATGGTAAGAGGACAGAAGAAAAGTCGAAAAGGTCTCCCTCGCAGAGATGACTGAACAGACTGTTGCTCTGGGTTAGTATCAAGTTGTTGTACATATTTAATTCAATCTACACCTCTAATATCTAAAGCTAAAAAAAGACATGGCAGAAGAGAGACATGACAAAATTGGCCAAATGAGTAGAAATTGTTCACTGTAAAGACTAAAGAGACTCTTCTACACATCCGTTTAATAAATTAACCCCTTCAGCTTTGAACAGCAATTTATTTCTAATGGTATCTTCCCAGTTCTGTACAGTCAGAACAGGCTCACTCACAAACTGTTTCATACAAGAAATATTTCACTGCTATTGTAGAGAGAGTTCCAAAGTTTGCTTTATTTTTAAAAACAAAGAAAGGATAAAGATAACTGAAAACTGTAAGACAGCAGGATTATTTCAAAAGCCATCAGTTTAAGGATGCTCAGATCTGGGACACTTCATATCATTTTCCAGTTCACTGATTCCCCTCCTGGGGGCAAAAGTGAAATCCTTGTTGAAGTTAGTGGCAATTTCCTCACTGAATTTCAGTGGCACCAAAGCAGTCTCTTATGTATTGCATTTATCATTCATTTGAACCACATTTAAACAGCAGACTTAGATATCAATTCAACAAAAGAGCAATCGCAGTATCTGTCAGAATGAAAATCCATCCTCACTCCTAATTCCAAGTGCAGGACACAAAGCTCACAGACAGACCACCAGAGAGCATCTGCAAACACACCAGCAAAGCCACCAACCTTGGGATAAACATTCAGTCTGAGTAAATCCAGGGAAATCTGTCTTCCAGGTTTATAGAAGCTTAAACTTAAAAAGGGAGGGTATGGTGTTTCAGGATTTTTTTTTTTTAACTTTCATATTCAATATAGTTTTTCAAGTGACAAAACCAAAAATACTGTACCTTTCAAAGACTAACTCACAACAAATCTAAAACAACATTTCTCTACACCATTTAATTCATTTTCTAATCTAACTTAGATTTTGAATCTGAAGTTTTGAAGATATTTTAAATACTAACCACAGCTTGGGAGTACCACCAGTTTGACCTTTGTAGTTACTGCAACGCAAAATAGATTACAGACAGTAGTGAATGCAATACTCTGCTTCTGTTCTGTTAAGACCCTCTTGCCATACTTTCTAGAGTTCAGAATCTGTTTCTGTCTTACCGCTTAGATATAAACTCCTGAACCACTCTGCTTTCAGAATTTGAACCAAAAGAACTGTAACCTCCTACCAAATTCAAAAAGGCTGTAACACTGGGAATTGGAACTCTATGAGAAAGCTCACTCTACAATATTTAAGATCTTTTTTAAAAACACATAATTAAATCAGCATGTCACCATTTGCATCACCTGGGCTGCTGAATAGTAGCATATAATAAAAAACAAACCCAAAGACAGACACTGTATTGCTGTATTTTTACATAGCTACCAGTGATGATAAGCTTTACAATCAGCCTGTGCTTTATCAGTGGCAATCATCAGAATTGTTTAAATTTGGATTGATTATTTATAAAAGCATATAAGCTTTAACTATTCACAGAAACAGTAAAAGTAACACTAACAGTGTTACCCCTCTTCCTCCTCATTCTCATGACCTTGTGCCTTTTATTCCTGTCCCTTTTTAGGCCATCCTTGGAAGCTCTGGCTGCAGAAACTGATAGGAAGGGCATGCTGAACAAAGTATGTCTCAAGCAGTAGAATATATGCTCTGGGGAAATTTACCCTCCTAGCTAAAAAATATTTAGCAAAAGTCAATAGAAAAGCAATATAAATATTTGATAGAAACATAACAGATTGCCATAATACTAGAAGGGTGAGAGAAAAGAATAAAAAAAATCCAGTGGAACATTTGAACCCATCTGGTAGATAAGTCATATACAGATATCAGCCATCTGGGATTTGAACTTTGTACCTGACCCCTGGCTGGACAGCATTTGTTGCCATAGCTCTTTAATTGGAAGGATCTCCAGCTTGAAGAGGAGGAAACACTTTAAAAATATTTGCCAAATAACAATAGGCCTTAGTTTGAAATTTTTCCAGTGTCTTCCTTGTATTCAAGAACTAATGTACTTATATTTACATACATGTGAATTGATTATATTAAGCCTTTTGCAGCCTTTGCGAGGAATGACTTTGTGACACATAGGTTGAAGGGGAAAAAAAAAAAAAAAAGTCTTCAGCAGTAGCAAATTCCCAAGACACACCACTGATTCATTCAACAAAAGTAATTACTTTAACAAATGTTTGTGTATTTTAATGCTGAGAGGAGGATTCCAGGTGTTTTTTTAAACTGGTTAGAGCGTGTCAGCATAGCTGATATGCAGAAACTTCTGGTCAATGGGACGTAACATTGACACACCACTTAATCAGAAATATAGAATATCTCTCCAATGAAAGTATTTTATCTTTAACAAATGTTACACTTCATTCTTATTAATGTATTCAGAGCTGACATCATATGGTCCCTTGATTTCCCTTGGAGGTAGAGATTTTAAAGTCCAGAGGGAAATGACAATACCATACACTGATTTGCTGACATATGAGCTCTGAAATTACAATTGGAAAAAAAATTCCAAGGCCTGCAAAGATAATTTCTTGACCCAAAGTGTACTGCAGCTCTGTGCTTAGGAGTTTTAAAAGATTTTTTGAAAGGAAAGTTATGAAGAATGAATAATAGCATACATTGGGGACAGATTTTAAAGCCATTTTTAAAGCACTGTGCAAAGTTCATCAACTACTTGGACAAAATATTTTCTTCCCTTCTCTCTCAGTTGATTTAGACATAGTAAAATTCATCTTTTGTGCTTTGATACACATGAAAAATTAGAGACAGATATGGAAAAGGCTGAGACTACTATCACAGGTCCCTTGTTTTCTTAGCAGTCTCATCTGTTTTAGACACATGTGGATATCAGTACCTGAAGGACATAGATGTATTTTTTTCTGCTTCTTTGATCAAAAATTACATACACAGTTCCTATTAGCATCATCATTACCCACTGGCCTAGAGAAGAAAAAGACCACATCCTGACCTTACCCCTTAGACAACGAAAGACAGAACAGCCCCAGTGAGCTAACGGTTCTGAGCAGACACCAATATAGAGCAGGTCATCACCTTGCAAAAAAACATCCCTTGAAAGGTTAGACACAGGGGAGGGAAGTGTGTCTGCAGCCCTTTTTCATTCCATAAAAGTATAAGAAAGTTATGAGAGTTTTTCTTCTCCCCTCCTGGATTTATTTTTATTTTAGAAAATTCAACTTTATGCTACCCCAGAATTACTAGAAAGCTAGATAGTCCAGGGTACTACATACCTTCGGACCCCAAATTCAGATCATTTACAGTCACCAACAGTCAGATGAACATTTGTATAAAACAGCAAGTTGTTTTAAGGTTTCAAGACTCCCTGTTCCAAGAGCTTTCTTAGTCTTTATCTCTAGGTTTTCTTGACTATCTAAACCATCCAATTAACAAAAGCCGTCAGCAACCCTTATGTATACTTACAAATATGAACCAAGCATCTTTCCCCTTCTTAGAACAGCTTTACAATATTCACCATGCAGGTACCTTTCTCAGTGCGCTCAGAGCTTTCCCATAAGGCTCCTAAGTGCCACAGATACCCTGTCTTGTCTTTAAAGTCCAAGGAAACTATCAAATATTGATATCAAACACTATTAATCCCATAAGCTTATTTAACGGTTGAATACGTACTATGAAATATAAAGCATGAGATACAGATACTTGCATGAGGTTTTTTTGTGTGGTTTTTTGTTTGCATTTTTTCCTTTGTTTTATGGGTTTAGAGCGGCATCTGAACAGCCACATGCCTGCTACTGCTGCTTGAGTCCTCCCTTAACAGCACTGGGATGTATATTGATAAATGATCTGAGCATCTTTCACTTTGGGTATCTTTGCATGAACACCCATCTCCACCTTTGCTTTGAAACAGCACACACTTTAAAGGAGTCCACTCCCAATTTCTTTAAAAGCTGCATTGTTTCACTGGATTGGAGGAAACAGGCCTTCCAGTGTGGGTGGTTTTTTTTTCTTTGCTGAACGTTTCCTCCAGAATGGACAATGGTGCAAGAAGCCCTGATTGTACTCACCCATCAGCCCTGACCCATTTTTTTGGCAGCCTATTTTTACTGTTGATTCTTTTCATTATCTATCTCCACACAGCACATTGGATTGTTATGCCGTCAGGACAAGCTAACAAGAGGAAGCAGGCTAGCAAAGCACAGGCACAAAAAGTACTTCTGAACTATCATACACCCCTTTCACTGTAATTTCTTGCTCTTCCACCCTGTCCTTACTGCATGAAACACCAAAATTATGCCTGTCCCTTCAAGACAGGTATTAAATGGAACAGTCTCCCCCTGGGTGTGGATATAAGCTACTGTGCAAGGCTCAATCACCCGAGTAACAAATCTGTTCAAGTACTTAGGAAATACAGGTGGAAAAAGCAGTAAAGTGCAGGGGTTTCAGAGCCTGAAAGAGGATAAAAAGCTTCAGACAAGGTTTTCAAGAGTTTGCCTTTAAGGTTCAGGTCCTTTTCCATGTGTTTGTTTTTAAAGAATTAACGCTGACCATTTAGAAAGAATTCAAGTATTTATCATCTCCATCTCAGTGGCCCCTTTCCTCCACAAGTGTTTGTTACATTAACTTGAAAATATACAGACAGTGAAATTCTATCATCAGGTCTTTGTATATACATACAAGAAAAAAAAATTAATCACACAGCTGAGCACACTGCAAGACAGAAGTCTTGAGTATTGCCATTTGTGGAAAAGTGCTTAAATTCAGAGCTATGTGCCTACAGCATTTCAGATTCAACTCTCTCAGTCAGATTACATTCTTTGTAATGCCCAGTTTCCACTTATTTTGAAATATCAAAAGATAATTTCAGACAGATCATAAGCTATTAATAAAAATCAATCTGCCACTGTTGCAGTGGTTTGATTTTCATAGATCATAAACCACTGAAAAGATCAATCTGCACCCATTACATTGATTTGGTGGAACAGTTCATTCTTCCCAGTTTACACATGGCAGGGAATTAGGTCATACAAACATCTGCTGATACAAATACATCTACCTACACAGAAGTCACATTTAGCAGTATACAGGCTCACAGGCCTGTTGTGGACATCCAACAACTCTAAGTGAATTGCAGCTGAGCTTTACATCTAAGCTGAATACCTAAGATTAAAAATATGCAATTTAACAAATGGCAACTGCTAATTTGGTTCTCAAACTTCTGTTAAATCAGCTTCCATTTCCTTAGGAACAGAATAAATACCAACAATAACAGCATTAAAGATGTTTTTATGGCTTTTATAAAGCTTTTTTATAACTGTATCTGCCAATAATAGCTATTACTTCTATCCACTTCTTCCACAGGAAAGCAAGACTTGCTTTTAGGATCCAAGGCAAAAGTACAAACATGACTTTTATCTTCTAGGAGGCACTGGACACTCAGCATCTCCTTCCCACAGCTTTCTCTGAAATTGCCCAGATGCTCTAGCCAGTGCTGCAGTGGCCACCAGATTGGGTGCCCTTCCCAGACGGGCTGCTGAGAAGTGGGCAATGAACATTACCTTGTTGAGGAAGGATGGACCACAGATGAGCACCTCCTTCATGACAGCTACTGAGAGAGGAGAAGTAGCCAAGACGAATTTAAAAGTCAGAGGTGGAACAAACCTTGAGTATGGGTGTCTTCTCCCAAGGAACAAGCAATAAGACAAGAGGAAATGACCTCAAGATGTGCTGGGGAGGCTTAGGTTGGACACTAGGTAAAATTTCTTCCCCGCAAGGCTTGTCAAGGCCTGGCCCAGGCTGCCCAGGGCAGTGGTGGAGTCCCCATCCCTGGAGGGGTTTCAAAGCCATGGAGATGTGGTGCTGAGGGACATAGTTTTGTGGTGACCTATCATTTCTGGGATAATGGTTGGACTTGATGAACTTCAAGGCCTCTTCCAGTCAAAACAATTCTATGATTATACAAACATTCAGAAAACTCGAGCCAAAGAGATCGACTTCCAAGGCCTATGGGCAACAGACAAGATTGTAACCCCGCTGTCCTTTTAATAGAAAAAAATATGTTATCCATAAGACTCATAATACATTCTGAAGGCTCCCAACAGGAAGGTCATATTTCCCTTCGCACTGGATTTGTATATGCCTTTTTGACTGAGCTACCACAACCTGTCCAGATTTTTGGCAATATCACTTGCATTAACACAAAAAAGCACACAGGCTGCAGGTGAAACACTACAATCCAATCTCTGCCAAAGGTCACAGTGAAATGCTTCGTGTCAGGGAAGCAACAGTGTATGCTAACCACATAACGGTGCACAGGCAGCAATGCAGCTTCTCAACCCAGCTGTCACATGAGTTTTGCTCAATGAGCAATATTCAGCCAAGTAGCAGAGAAGACAGAAGGGATGGCACAGGCACAACACTGGCACGGTAGCTCACGCTACCTTAATCCAGCAGCGTAAGCTTATCAAGGATCTCCTCTGGAAAATCACATTTCTTGATACCCAAAATAATGCAAAGTCATACCCAGGAAAGCAAGTGGTGACAGAAGCATGGCTGTGAACATTACCTAGTCCTCAAGCTGATACAGGAAACAATTGTGTCCAAGACTACTTCCATGTTAGAAAAACAATTCCTGTGAAAATAACTTTGAGGGGAGCTGAACCAGACCACTTCCCCTCAGGGTGGCAACTCCCTCCAGTGTAACTTACAGTCCTGGTGTTGCTCCCTATACAAAACAGGCCCCATTAAACCATGGAAGCAGCCCCCAATGATATGAGAGAATGCTATTCATTACTCTGATATCACAAACTACTGAGAATTTGTTAAATGCAAAATGCCGCGCAGGTTGCTGAGACTTTTCCAGAAGGTTGGCGCAGGCATGAGTAACTCCAGAGCATATTTAAACTTTAATTCACCAGTTTGCAGCACGCAGGTTTAGCCCTCCATTCACTCAGCATGGAAACACTTCACAAGTGTAGGGGGTCAGACGAACGTGCCTTGCCTACCAAAACATAATTTTGGTTAAGTTTCATTAACCAGACAGAGGGTCTGAAATAAATACATATGTGAGGAGCTTTGATTTTTTTTTTTTCATTTATTTGTCTATTCCTGTGGTTGTCATGAAACCCTAAACTCTCCTAATAAGCAGTTGCATCACCTCCCCACCGCTGGTGAGTACAGGAAAAACCCCAACAATCTAATAACACTTCAAACACCTCAGTCACTTGATACCTGTCAGGAAGCTAATTATACAAAAGAATTTACTGTCTCCTGCTAAAAAAAAAAAAATTACATAAACTGCATAAACTCTTTCTGGTTTTATGACTATTGTCACAGAAAATGATTAACAGGGAGTTACTGCATGGAAAACATCAAAAACATATCAAGAATTAGAAAATTACACTTGTATAGAAAAAAGAATTCTTATTAGGAAAGGAATATAACCTTTACCAGGCATTTAAGCAAAAGTATTTTTCATTAAAATAATTCCACATACCACGCTTTCTGTATTATGATCAATTCACAGTATCCATTGATGCTAACCACATGATTCAACAGCATTAAATTGATCAGTACTCACCAATTACTAAAACATCATATGACTCCTCCTGAAAAATGTATAATCTTGTGAAAACCAGGTAAGTCCAGAGCTTTATTCTCCCTCTACCTCATTTGCTTTACAGCCCACTAGAAGATAATTCTGTTCAAACTAAGGAGCAGGTAGCACTTCCATACAATTTGATCCTTGTCTTTATATTCAGAGCAGAAAGGCACCAGCTGAAAGGCTGCTTCCAGAGTTCATAAAATATAAGAAACACAAACAAAACTAAGAAAAAAAAGAGTAATGTAAGAGTAATAATAGAAGCTGTATCCTTTCAAAACAAACCCTAAATGCCAATTTCTAAGTAGGTCTGAGTAGACATCAAGCCCAGGAGTGAACTGGGAGTGGTAGCAATATAAATCTCCATCAGTAGTTCTGTTGTAAAAGTTGCCACATACATTTTTACCATACACAACCCTCTACAGCAAGCTCCAAAAAGCTACCTTATATATAGCTGAACTCCTTCATCACTAGACAAACAATTTTACCAGCTCAGTAACCCACAGTTCTGCATCAACAAGCTCTTTTGAAAGGTCTGTGTAAATAAATAATATAACAGGCTGTTAACTCCTCAAGGCTGCCTTGGATTAGGTTTCTGACTTCTAGTGTTTCCAAGCAATTTATTATAGCCTGTGTCATGAAAGGCCAGAGTCTGCTTCAGCACCATTTAAACCCATGGCTGCTCGTAGCCCAGACTAAAGTTCTGGGCTAAACATTGATGCAACTATTTTAATGCAAAGACATGAAAACTCAGAAGAGGGCTAGACACTGATTCCATTTCTAGATAATTAGCTAAGCTGGCTTCAGGTCTTTTTATACCAGAATAGCTCAGTAGACTCACCCATAAAATAAAAGAACTTTTAGAATAAAACTGATGTGGGCAGTGACTAAAACCGGCCTTCAGATCTCATACTGGTGCATCATTTCCATATTCTACCATTATTTGACACTTATTAAAAAACACAGACCCTTTAAATTCACCTTGACTTTTTATACAGGAAAACACTTAACCAAGCAGAGCTGCTGCCAGGCTGACAGTTTCTCTACACTGCCAAGGCAGCTGCCCCTCACCTGAGGATTTTCTATGTGAAAAGGGGTTTAATTATGTGCAAATATTGCAACTTTTGTGGTACTTTTTTACAATGAAACTCAAACATAAACTTCACTTTACACTAAAGTGAAACTTCAGATTAAACAGCAATCACTCAATCACTCAGTGGCTCGAACAGCCTCTTTTTAAACATTTGTAGCAATAATAAGGCAAGTGGTGCACAAAGACAAATAAGAGCATAGTACAAGAAAAAAGAGAACATGAAAATATTAAACTGAAGCATTTTAATGACTGCTCATAGCAAAAAAAACCCCAAACAAACAAACAAACAAAAATAGGCAAGCAAAAAGAGGTGATGAGGTTCTGGTCCTCTGCTCTAGCAGATCTGTAACCTGTTTGGGCTCACTGTGCCTTTCCTGAACTTAACTCACAAATTCCTAATTTACATTAACAATCAGATTATAATAATCCAGTCGTGTAAACATAGATACGCTGTAGGTGAACGGAAGGACAGTTACATGAGTTTTAAAAAGTATCAATCCAAAATAAACCCAAAGTAACATGAAATTCACTCCTTGAACAGGTCTATAGAGCAACGGAGCTCAGAGGAGTTAACGCTGTAAATTCCTCTACAGATGCCTATGCATGGACCAGAAACAGCAGGAGAAACACAATGCACTTTACCCAAATACTGCATTTTAGTATACAAAATGCACAGGGCACGTTCACACACTTGCAACACAGAATTCTAAAGATACCAACTTCATCCTAACCTCGCAATGATTTGTTAGACTGGCATCAAGAGATCATTAAAAATTCATTAAGTGCTGTGTGGCTATTGGCACTGACATGCTGAAGCGATCTTTCAACCCAAAGGAAGGTTTGCATGGGGGTAATTACAGTTGTACTATATTAAAAAGCAAGACTAATGACTACAGAAAGCCATGCACTAGATGGAGATTAAAGCTTTCCAGACTACTAATGATGACTTGCATTCAGTTCTGTCTTGTAGCTTCTCAAGTGTAGCATTTTGTGGATGACAAAGAAACCTGAGTAGAGAGTGAATGCAAAAATAAACATGTTCTGAAGGTACAAAAGTCAACATGGAAGTTTTTTGTTTGGTTGGTTTTGTTTTGTTTTAAACTTAAGAGTGAATTTTTAGTAATTCTTGTTATTAAACCATGAAACAGCTACAGGAAAAGCAGTTTGTTGATGTCCGATCTTAACATAAGGTGCCAGCTTTAACTGCTTAGTACTGTAACAATACATAACAGATACTTTCCTTTTCTGAGATAAGTTTGACAAATATTAACCCTGTAGGTGTCAGTAGGAATATCTGAGGTGGGTATTCTAGTTTCCATTTGAGATGAAAACTGAAATGCATAATTAAATATCTAATTTTATACCCCATTGCTGTTGGTTACTTGTGACAGTTAAATAGCCATAAGAAGAGAATGCTGTCAATGTTTACCAATGAACTACAGAATGAACTCTCTATAGCCCTGGCTCTCAGTCCTGTCTCTTTAGCCCATGCTATCTCCCATAAGGTAGGTCACACCTCAGCAGTGTGACCACTGTGTCCTCCTGCTCTCCCACAATTGCTTGTTCTACTCCCTTGCTCAGTGTGAACACAGGCTGTTTTGTGGGTCCCTGTGGTGACCCCTACCACTGCAACCACGCAGGTGGAACCCCAGCCCTTCTTCTCCTGCTGACGTCCCTGTCTGGTTGTACAACACCTGTACCAACACTGGTGCAGGGAATAGTCTGGAAGCAGGAGCATGGAGCTGCAACAATGCATGGGGCACCACCACCATTGATCATGAATGGTGGACTAACATATTCATTGTATTATTCCTTTAATTTAACCCGTTTTATTCTTTAGTATAATTTGAGCTTTCATGACGCAGTGTGGCTGCTGAGAACGTTTATGAATAAGCTCCTACACAAGATACACCAAACTGCCCCTCCTCTACATAGCTACAGTAGCTCATGCTGCCCAAAATGCAATTAAAAGCCCCACTGAGACCCTTTCACTTGTCAGGGTGTTATTTTTCCTTGATGAAAACACAGCACAGTTCTGTCAGTCTTCAGGAGAAAAAACAACCAAAGCAGACAACTAAAAATAAAGTCTGACTGAACCAAGATGGAAAATGTTTGTAGCAGAAGGAAAATAAGTGGAGAAACTCCATGACAGCTCATACTGAGGACTAATTCTTACTTTTTTCCAGATGTGTAGTGCAGTAAGAACTAACTATTGACTGTTTTCCTCCACTACTTGGAAATGGAACTTTAAGATGCAAGCTGAAAACTATGTGTTATATTACTATAAACCCTTTCATTTATTCTCCGTGGGCTGTGGATCTGCTGATTCAGATGGCTCCAGTCTGCTCCTCTAACCACTAACCCCATCCACACAGGCTGGCTGGCATATAACACATTACTGAGGACCGAGTAATTCCACAGGCAGCCGATCAGCTCCCCCCGTCTTTATATAACACATGTTCCTCTGGTTTAATACTGATGTGACCCTAGAAATGCAGTGGCTAATCTGAGTGTGTTGAGAAACCATTTCTTAATTTGCTATCTGCCTATCCCCCACCTGTGGGGGGTTACTAAAAAATAACTTTAACATAAGTAAATGACTCCCGATGTTTTAACCTCAGTTCTGCTTTACCAACTCTCTGCTTTTTGGAGAGTTTTCCACCTGCAAACATCATCACAAGTGGAGATTCACCAGCAAGCACGGTTACTTAGCACAATGTTCCCTCACAGTGATCTCAGAGGGGTGGGAAGGACACTGTTTGCCCTCCGCATGTACTAGGACAGCAATGGGGCAGCGGGAAGAGCGAGTGACTCCAGTGGAGGCGGCAGTGGCAGTACATCTGGTGACACCACTCTGCCCCTTGCTCAGGAATGGTGCTGGTGACAAATACCTTTATTGTCCTTTTCAGAAACTGGCAGGAACATGTAGCACCTCTTGTGCAGATAGTGATGTCCGTCACCAAGGAGAGTCAGAAATCCCATGGTGTGACACAAGTCACTGATGGCCTTGGCTGAAAGGAGCCTGGCCAAGGGAAGAGGGTGATGATCCTGTATCCCATAAGGTGGAAATACAGGCCAAAATGGACATGAATGACAAATCAACCTGGGATACCTGGGAACACCAGCATTTGAGCTAGTTAGTGTAGCACATTTCCACATTACAACATCCTGCTCTCTCCTAAGCTTATTCCAGCATTACCTAAAGCTCCCCTATGCATAAAGCAAACCACTGCATTTTCCTCTGGTACTACACATCTATTTCCCCTTGCTAACAGACATGATCCTACGATTTTAAGGTCTAGTCATGTAACTTAAACACATATATATATGGATGTAGATGATCTCTCTGCCCCCAGGCCACATAGTCTATTAAAAACAGACAACAGAGACTCAGTCAAATGTTATTTTTTAAAGTTGTTGGAGACCAGTGGAAACAAGACCAACCCTAAAACCCAGTTAATAATAATTTTCCTTTTGCAGTGGGACTGTTTACTCAGCGAAGCATAAAACCCCTCATTCAGGTCTTGAGCACACATAAGGAGCTGTAGCACAACTGGTCCAGTGTAGTCAGTGCAACACGCTGCTCTTGGGTGCAACAGCACCGACGGTGTGTAGGAATGCTTTTACCAGGGCAGCTTACACACATGGAGGCAAAAAACAAACTCACTCTGCTGGGCTAGGAGGCAGAGGGGGAGAAAGGCTGGTATAGACTCATCCTGGGTGGGTGAGACCAGCAGCCACAGCAGTTACTGAAGCCTGCCATAACACAGGGAGAGTTTCAGGATTTCAGAAGGATATCAGAAAAGTGAATTAAGGTGTTAGAGATGTTTTTCCACACAGGAAAAATTCTTTCTTTATGTTCCCAAACTCATTGGTGTCACTGTCCAAGAAAATAGGATCTATTTAAGACAACCAAAACCATTAATTGAACACACTCACAGTGCTGTAACAAAGAGGAACGTTGCTCTGCATTATGCTGAGAGTGCCTTCAAGCTGATCTATGAATAAATCCTGCTGTAAGCAATTAGGCTAATACTCAACCTACATATTTTGAACAGTAGTAATGTCACCAATAAAAGAAAGTAGTGGCTGTTGACAGGTGAGCATGACTTCACATCAAAAGTCAGAAAAATATCCACACCTAAGTGCTCCGAGGAACCTTTGATGCTTAGTCTTAGTTGGAACACAGACCTTTGTAACTTCAGAGATTTGCACAGGACTTTTCTCAGACATTTCCAGCAGTACTAAGGTCAGGATGAACATCTGTGCTGTAAAAACTGCTTCTCTGGATTTAGGCACTGATCCCTTTTCAGGCTTTCCCTTTGCTTCTAGTTCTAAACCCAGACCGTAAATAAAATTACTTTTATCTTAACCAAATCCTCTCTCAGGGATTATTTCCAGTTTCTATTATATTGACTCACTGTCTGCTGGGAACTAAGGGACTTTCTAGCTTTATTTTGGCATCCTGATGACAAAAAGCTCTCCTCAGTCTCATTCTGGTTGCAAGGAAAAGTTCATGCAGGAATTCAGTCTCTCTAAATTATTTCCTCAGCACAGAATAATTACACAGTGTAAAATGCAGTAATTATTTAGATTATGTGATTTCTCAAGCAAAGCTTGCATGACAAAACGTACCGTTCAAATCATGTAACCGTGTAACACGAAAAAACTGTAGCAGGGAAATGGGCAGCTATTTCTAAATATATAAAAGTGGCTGTGAGAATGCACAATCACCCAGCGTCTCGCTTAATAGCTCCATTCTTGGAATAAGCGCCACTGGAATCCACAGCAACTGCTCTTGGCAGGGAGCACGCAGCATGTCAAACACGAACCACTCCAAGAATGTGCCCAGCGATGCACAGCAGCCGCAGCCTGTCATCCCATTTCAGCTGGCTGTGTCTTCACACCGCACACTCAGGTAAGACTGTAGCGCTACACCCACTTAGAGACATCTGAAACCTCAGAGGTTGCTTCTGCCATAAAAGCCACCTCCTCTTCTCCCCCCTTTCCCTTTGTCTGAAGCAAATGATGCTTGTGGTATGCTAAGAACAGATGCTGTAACTTTGCATTTGGGAGATAGAACAAATAGGAGATTATAATAGGCAAGTGTTGAAGAAAATAAGGTTTCTTTCATATTACAACTTTTGCTTGCTTGTAAATGAGACAGAAGAGCTCCCGAGATTCTAAAATCATGAAAACTCCACTTTCCTTGAAGATTTTTTTTTTATAATAATCCTGTATTTTTCTTTTCACATCCTTACTGTAAAGACAAGAATCCAGACTAATAATCATCCCAGACTACTTTGAGTTAACTATGCAGGGTGAAGGAATACAAAGTAGCAGGACAGAGGATCTTTACTGCATGCAGTTTTCAGACTAACCACAAAATAAAGTTTGATATATTCTTGCCATACCTGATCGTCCTGACAGAAATGCAGTATTTCCACATCAGATTCCACATTGCACTGCCATCTCCCTTCATGACCTTCTCTGAAGTGTTTGCGAAGTGAAAAAGATTCCAAGTAACTCAAGGAATGAGTAAGTTTTGCAGCACAGGACAAAGTCAGTCCAAGGTTCAAGCAGCAGCCAAGCACTGATTCACGATTTCCAAGTGATGCCTCCAACCTCAGAGAGAAGCCAGTTTCTCATCTGAAGTCTCGGGTTACTTCTTTCTTTGTGATTTACAAGACTCGCTGTTTACATTATTTGCAAGCCAGAAGAGATTATTAAAGGCTGTTCAGAAAGCTACATGTAATATCACTCCAACTTGCCAAGTAAGAAAATCCTACCTATGCAGCACCTGCAGAAAGTTATTCTCACTTATTTCACTTAAGAAAAGCAACAAAACAACAGTCCAGTAACACTGCCCTAGAAAAATCAGTTAGGAGAACAGTAACTGCTTACCAAATACACACTAAATCAATTGTTTTAGGATGAGTAAACTCTCTCAACTGTTTGAAAAAATGTCTTCTATACTGTAATAAACTTTTTGGTGCCAAAAGAAGTAACGAGTCATTTTCCAAAGCTGTATTATCAAATACATAATGTTATGACTTTGAATAATGAACATGGCAGCCTATAAAGTACATAAAAAATAAAATGGCAAGATCTGATTTAAAAAACCCGAAACGACACACCAAAATCCCAAACCAAACCTCAACTTATTCATTATTCATATTGAATTCTCTTACTATGCTAAGTTTAAACACACAGCATTTATTGCCAAAAGCCTGAAGAGAATCTAAGCCTCAGCATGCACTCGTACAGAATCAACCTTAAAGGAAAACATTATTGTTGTTGTAATTATTGTTAATCTTTTTAACTGAAGGACAAGCCCTTGAAATTCTGCTCTTGTTCCTCCAAGACCACCCTGAAACTTAGTGTTGTTGCTACAACAAATTAAAACTTCCTAAGCCTTCGCTCAGTCCACTAGACCACACTCTCTTCTCTTCCAAAAGGTCAACAATACAATTATCAGGGGCTTTTCTGGATCAAAGACATCATATGCATGTTTATATTACCAAAATTAATTAAGCAAGACACTAAGTTCATGCCACTTCCTCCTAGAACAGTGTGCTTCTATGATTGTCTGTTTTCTGTTGCACAACTCCAATTTGGATAGGACCATTTTATCTATGACCTTGTGACCATTACTTCTATTTTGAAATATATTGTTTCGGGGTGACTCTGACAGCTGTTCCTGCAGCAAGTTGGTTGATGGCACATTAAAAAAAAAAAAAGGGGTCAGAACATATTCCATAGCATATCATACATTTCAAATCAGTAGGCTTAATGAAGAAAAATGACATTAGTAAACTTAAACATCTGTTCTTCACATAATCATTGAAGTGTATTTCAAAACAGCTATGTAAGTTCAGGCAGACCTTAACATGTAAATCGGACAAATCAAGTGCCCATGAGATAGATTTTCTGATTTTTTTCTATGGTGTGCATTTGAAATACTACATTTAGCATAAACAAGCCCATTATATAGAGAGTATAAAACTAGCAGTTTATTTTCTATGTAGTACGAAGGTATCAAACAGCATGTGCAGCTGACACAACTACACCTCTGAGCTTATACTTGAGGCTTCTTTCTGACTGATGTATTTAGATCATAGATTCTTTGATTCACCTTCAGTTGCAACACTCTGATATCACCAGCATTTGCAGGAATAGCTTTGGGTTGGGTTTTTTTTTTTTTTTTTCTGCCTGTAAAGATAGATTGAGGTGGATGATTTTAATTGCCTTCTTCATCCATGTTAATAAAATTTGTGCACAATCAGTAACCAAATGGATTAAAATAATGTGTCAGTATCATAGGACAGAAGTGAGGTGCTGTGGGATGGTTTGAGTAGGGGTTGTTTGTTGTTTTGTTTTTTAAATCATCACTGCAGCATTTCCCGTGGAAAGGAGACTGTTTATGAAATAGCATAGAGAATATTTCAGCTCCTGTCCTGATGAGCTGAGGTTGTCCACTAATTCCCAAAGAGACTTGGACTAATCAAGGTAGCCCTTCACTAAGCAAGCATTAATTCTGCAGGGAATGGGGGCCCAAATTTGGAATACAGACCCGACAGACAACCTGCAAAGACAAAATAATACACACCCAGAAAATGCTGAATACTATGCAAATCAAATAACGAGTTAATACGACTCCAGTAATTCAGCTCTGTGATTAAATCTCAGATGTAAATAAATGCTATTTATTCTGGTGTAAATATGAAGAACAGATTGCTATGAAATGCTCCTTGAAATGATATTTGCAAGGCGTGCTTAAACCCAAGAGCATCCTGTAAAGCTTCAGGAGGGCAGGGAGAACAATGCTAGACCTGACCAAGCACAGTGCTAATCGCATCAGCTAATTGCTGATGATCTTGGCACAGACACAGATGCAAAGACTGGTGATTAATCAAAACCTGCAGCTAATTCTGTCTCTCATCATGGGCTGCTTTTCTAAAAACAGCTCCTTTGCAATATGATTACCGAGGAGGTTCCAGAATGGGTATCAAAGAGGGAACTGACTGATCAACTATTACTTACTATTAAGAAAAATCTTATTTGGGAATAGAGGAACTTTTCCAGCAGCAATAAGACAGTAAGTCCCTTTTGTCTTAGCTGTTTGCTTTCTTTTCCTTTGTTCACAGTGACAGTACTATGCCTAAAACAAGGCACAGATTAGCATATCAAATGACATCACTTTTTTTGAAGCCTTGTTTGCTTTCACTGTGTGACAAGTCAAGATGAGCCCCAGCACCGCAGGGGCCATTTGGCATCATGTCTGTCTTTGACACGGATTTTCCATTTTGTACATCAATCATAATCTATTGTAACAATTCCAGTGACAACCTTCTCCCACACTCCCACGTTTGACCAAGAAACCCCAGCCAAGGCAGAGCCTGTGGCTTGGTAACAAGGGCTGTTTGGAGACAGTTGCTGCCTGGCTGGTTTATTATTCCTCTTTGGGTGTGGCAATGAAAACTTCAGTTATCTCTTCCCCTTGAAATAAAACAACAGATTCCATTTGTAGGACATCACCGCATCCACCCAGCCACACTGTGTATGGGACCATGCTCTGGATGAGGCAGAACTCCCGAAAGAGATATACTGATTTTGCTGATTTTTTATTTCTCCCACTGTACTCCCTGGAAAACTTTATTACCTTGCCTGCTTGCCAGCATCTTCTCACTCTCATGTCAGCACTGCTGCCTCTGGTCCCACAACAGTGCCCTGCTAACAGGTCATGTACTACAAGCTGTCTTCATCCTGCCAGTTTGCAACAGGAAGATGCAAGAAGTTCTGCCTCTTTCCAAAATTTCTTCCCACTTCCATACACCGGTTTCCCCAAACCCAGCACCGTTATGTCTCTCTAGGACCCTGAGTGACTGTTTTTCAGTGAATGTATTAATAGACACAGAGAATCACAGAATGGTTTGGGTTGGTAGGGACCTTAAAGATCATCTAGTTCCAACCCCCTCCTGTGGGCACAGACACCTCCCACTAGACCACGTTACGCAAAACTCTTTCCAACTTGACCTTGAACACATCCAGGGATGGAGCATCCACAGTGTCCCTGGGCAACCTGTTCCAGTGTCTCACTACCCTCAGAGTAATGAATTTCTTAATTTCTAATCTAAATCTACCCTCTCCCATTTTAAAGCCATTATGCCTCATCCTGTCACAACAACCCCTTCTCAGCTTTCCTGTAGACCCCCTTCAGACGCTGTAAGGCTGTAATAAGGTTTCCCTAGAGCCTTCTCTTCTCCAGGCTGACTAACTAGCTTGCTGTGTGATGGGAAGTACTTAAGGATTCTTAAATAAATAAATAATTTGTGTGTGAGTGTGTAGGTAATGGACAGAAAAGAACTGGAGGATTTTAATCTCTTTTCTATTTTTTTTAATCTGGAAACAAAGATGCCACAGGCGAAGATGTTATAGGGGACATAAATCATTCACAGTATTCAAAAATGTTAGAGCTAAATAAGGTTCCTTTACAAGTTGTAGGTGACATAATACTTTCTAAATGCTATTAATAGAAAGGCAACGCTTAATTTGGAGTCTCACATTCTATTACTCTCCACCTCCTTTCAGACGTTCATTCATCTTTGGCACCAATGCCTGCACAATAAGCAGAGGGCTCTGCTGGTGCAGCCACAGAGAGGAGCTGGGGGTGTCAAGCCCCTCATGTCACGGAGGTTCCTGCAAAGTGGCTCAGTGAAACTGAGTGCCCAGGATACCTTATCTGATTTGCTTTTTGATAAAGCCACGTGCTCTGGATGCACGCATCACTTTACACATGACATGTCTGCAGCTGAGATAATCTTACTACTTTAACTGTGCTTAGGCTTATCCTAAATGAGGTTAGTATAACATTTCTGTGAGAAGGGAATGAGGATACCACAGCCTTCAAGAGCAGAGACAGCGATTTACTTATATTCCTGAAGTTTCCACCCAGGCCAAAATCATCACAAAAGATAATTTAACAGCATTTCTATTATTATGTAGATTATATTTATAGGTCATTTGACAAAAGGAAACTGTGCATGTTGGAGCCAGCACGGGTTTGGTTGTCAGGACAGTTCCAGACCTATTTTTAACTTCAGTGGCATTCCCTTTATACAGCAGCCATTACTAATTAAGGACTGAAAGGAGTCTTACAAATAGATAGGGTTTAGATTTTTAGATTGAAAAACATTCTGCCTCTTTAGACAATTGAGGGTATCTTTAAACCTGCAACCTATAACAAATCAACCTTTTTAGTAGATAGAAGTGGTTTAAATTTAGGATTTCCACCACACATTTTTTCCTTAGGCTTCACTGTGTTTTCTTCCCTTCCCTTTTAAACTTCCTTTTCTGATTCTTCACAAACATTCCAAAGAGTAAGCAAGACACAGTGCTTCCTGAGAATTTATAGCAGTGACATCTACGTACCCATCCCGCTGTGGAACCAAGACAGCATGATTTTGGCATTTTGATAAAGGCCATCCCCTCTCATAGCCAACAACTTGGCAAGTTTGTGTTGCTTCGAAGAGGCCCCTCCAGCACCCTTCCAGCTGCAGTTTCTGACAGGCTTCTCATGTGTCTCCAGGCCTCCACCGTGCTCCCAGACTCCCTCTTCTGTGACAGTCTTGGAAGACTATCAAAGGAAACGCACAAAGCTTCCAATCCCCTTCTGCAGGGCACAGAGCCAAATGCACAACGAAAATGTGACCACTCTAGGGTCTGCCTGTCAGTTCCAGCTAAATACAGTAGAGACCAGACACAAGAAGAAGAGCCTAGCAAACAGTGTGCTCTCAAAGGGCACAGCTAAAGGGCAGGCCCCACCAGCTACTCATCTGGAGAGCCCCAGCTCAGATACCTTGGTTCTTCAAAATTCTCACGTGAATCTTTGAAACTCTGTGGAAGGTTAAAATCTGTACAAGTGTGAAGAACAGAGAACATGAGACCTCACAGCTGGTTCCTGGGTGAGAGGAAAGTGGGTGAAAAGGAAGATTTCATAAAGGCTGGAGACTTGACTTACTGAAGACGGCAGAAAGGCATTAAAAAGAAAGGCACATACAGAAGGAACTGTCTCCACTCTGAACCCCAGTTTATCCATTGCAGCAGTGGTAAGGGGAGAGACATCACACAGCCCTATGTGTCTGTGCAGGGTTTTTGCTCAGCAATGCCCAAGTCCCACAGCACACCTCAGTGAAATCAGGGGATCATGTAAGATGTGTGTCCCCCAGGAAGGAAGGAGAAGCAGCCCAGAAATTTAAGGCAAACCAGAACTAAGAATTTAAGGCATACAAACAACATATTTTGAATGGTTGCAGGAAGACTTCCTTAGATACAAAGCAGCATTAATTACATTACAACGAAGGCTTCAACCAGATTAACAAGTATTTCAGGTATTTTAATTTAATTTTCTCAGCTTGAAATCCCTGTACTTCCCTGAGTATAGACAAGTTTCTGATTGCTTTTAAGGCATTTTGCTATTTCATATATTTATTTTAGGGTTTCCTCTTAATCATTTCTGTGCTGAATGTGAGATACTGCAAACTGCACTGTTTGCAGGCTGTACTTCAAGAGGATGATGGATCTGGGAGGATAAAGAGAAGGAGAGAATTTTATGCTCTCAGCTGCTCTGCAATTGCATAAACGTTGCCAACACAAACCTCTGGAGAGTGAGCTGTGCTGTAGGCATATGACTCAGCCCTGCTCTGGATGAAGTCACTGTCAAGTGAAAGCAAACTACTTGTTTCTAACAACGTATATGGTGAACTCCAAACACAAGTTCAAGAGCAGGCTCCAGTAATTTTTCCCACCTACTTTGCTATTGTTTTGTTCAGGATACCACAAAGGAGCTCATAATTTAGATGACCAGTAAGAAAAGCAAACCAACTAACACTGCTGTATGTAAGTGTGCAAAAGAAGTTCCCATCTCTTAGGAACTGGAACCTAAGGATTCCCTGCCCTCCCCCTCACTGATACTCAGATCTGTAACTAGCACACAGCTACTGTTCCCATGAATACAGGATTACAGTATTGTAGAGAACACACTTCCTATAACACTGGTTTTCCTTTATTAAATCTGGTTTTAAATAATTAATTTAACGGTAGCACCCCCTTTAACCATGTAGTAGCACATGACCATTGAGACCTTCTCATATATTTTTATGCTGCATTTTACTTGAAGAAAAGGGCGGTCCTGCTCTGTGCCTGTTTGCAGGCGTGTTATCCTGCACATCTGAACGCACCTCACATAATCCTAGAAGCAGAACCCATGCTGTTCACACCAGAAATGAGGAACAAAGACTATCAAAGCACATTCCTTTTAACAAAGAGTTAACCCAGAGGACAATCTTGACATAGATCATTTAAAGCACATGTGCTGTCTTTGAAACTGCTTCTAAATTAAGGCTAGCAATTCCTTTAATGGCTTCAAATGCTACAAATTTGTCTTGGATAACAGAGTGGGAAAGAGGATGAGTAGAGAGCTGCAGGTGCCCTGCAGAGTGCAATATTAAAGTGGCTTTAAGTAGCTCCTGACACTCAGTTACTTTGTGATATTCTCATAGGGCAGTGATAAACAGCTCCTACCAAGCTAATTCATGAAAGCATTTTCATTTATAATTATCACTGGATCATCCTAATGTGAGTGAATCATATACCAAAATATAAACCTATTCTTGCCTGGAGAAGGGCTTTAAGTACATGATTCAATCAATCCCGAATCATAATGTTGGAATTGCTAGTCCCAGTTGAAGACTTTCAGAAATAATTTCAACTAATCCCTGCTTCAAAAAACTCCAGTCATCTCTCACTTATCTTATTCCATTGGGGTGGCTGGAATCAGATGCTTGTTGGAAATGGCCCTATTTGTAAGAGATTCACTCCTCCTTTAGAGAAACTAAATCACCAAAAGAAAAATGAAAAGTTAGGAAAAGTAATTGAAAAGCTATTTTCTTTGTCAAGCTGAATTCCACCTAAAGTAGCCTTTACAATCTTGGCATTTTTTCAAATACTCTTAGCAAGAAGAGAGATGACATTCTAGGAGGAAATATCCCCCCCTAAACTACAAATTATTTCAACTGCCAGTCACATATTCTCTCACCTTATGCTTTATCTTAAATGCAATGCTAATGGTAACAATTTCTCGCTTGGGCTATTACAGACCAGCTGGCAGAAGCACAGCACGATGCGCCCACTGGCTAAAGAAAATCTTCACTTTCACATGCTAAACCTGAAGTCACATGATTGTATAATACTCCATGGAGTAAAGCATGAGATTCAGCCTCAAAATCCCACAGAAACCCTACAGTGATTTGCTTATCTTACACTTTGATCTGTCATAGAAATACATCTCTACACTTGTAGTATGTATTTGTGTTCAAAGGATACCAAAAGCCAGTGCTTAAGCGAGGAGTTAAACAGCACTGACCAAACTGCCCTCAGTGTTAACAGCAACAGGGAGACAAAATTTGATTTTCATAAATTAGTGAATTATCAAACTTTTTTTTTTGACCAGGTTTCTACCCCAGTCCTCACAGTTTGCTGTATACAATCTGCTGCAACTCAGATAAAAGCAGGAAGTTAGTTTATATAAACATTATCAGAGGTACCAGCATTATTACCTTGCAGGAGCTTTGTTTTTGTGAATATGCATGGGATGGGAGAAGTTCTGGCTTCTGAAGCCACTGAAAAATTTAAAAAACTGCCTAAAAGCACAGCTGGTTTATTTTGTCCCCTTTGGGGACAAAATAAATTATTATTATTATTAAATTATTATTTTGTCCCCTTTCCCTTACTGTGTTGGGGTAATATACCTCATGGAACCAACTCTAATGAAGTGCTGCAGACTCTACAGAAGGCCTCTGCTCTAGGCTGGGTGTCTGCCCCCCCTTAACTGGGTTTCTCTTTAGGAGTGTTACATGCGCAGCTCATTACAAAGACTTCTGGATTTGGGTTTTTACCTTGTTTACCCAAATACATTTGAAAACTACCACCTCAGGAGGCAAAAACTGTCCTAGTTTTGCTTTGACCTATCATCCAGAATCGCTGTTTTCTTGCGGTGCCCCAATGGGCACTACGGCTACCGGCAGGGTGGGGGACGGGCTCAACTGGAAAGCTGCCTGGTGGAAAAGGACCTGCAGGGTGTTGGTTGACAGCCATCAGTCAGCACCTGCTCATGTAGCCAAGAGGGCCAATGGCAGCCTAGCTTGTATCAGCACTAGCATGGCCAGCAGGACTAGGGCAGGGATCACCCCCCTGCACTGGGCACTGGGGAGGTCACACCTCAAATCCTGGGTTCAGTTTTGGGAGCCCTCACTCCAAGAAGGACATTGAGGGGCTGGAGCATGTCCAGAGAAGTGCAACAAAGCTGGTGAAGGGTCTAAAGCACAAGTCTGGTGAGAGGTGGCTGAGGGACCTGGGGTTGTTTATCTTGGAGAAGAGGAGGCTCGGGGGAGACCTCACTCAATAACTCAATGAAAGAAGGTTGGAGCCAGGTGGGGTTGGTCTCTTCTCCCAAAGAACAAGCAATAGGACAAGAGGAACTGGCCTCAAGTTGCACCAGGGGAGGTTTAGGTTGGACATTAGGAAAAACAACTTCCCCACAAGGGTTGTGAAAGCCTGTCCCAGGCTGCCCAGGGCAGTGATGGAGTCCCCATCCCTGGAGGGGTTTCAAAGCCATCTAGATGTGGTGCTGAGGGACATGGTTTAGTGGTGGGACTGGAAGTGCTGGGTTAATGGTGGGACTTGGTGATCTGAAAGGTCTTTTCCAACCAATACGATTCTATGATTCTTTGGTCCTGTACCAGTCCCACATCAATGGTCATCAGGAACAGGCTACCACCACAGTCCGCCTGAGCATCTCACTGCAATCTTGCTCTTAAGGGTATGAGGAAGAAACACACTTCTCAAAACAGCATCACAGTGTGCCAGGCCCATCCTGCCGCTCAGCTCCATGCATTGGGGTGCACATGTTGTGCACACACTCCATCACACAACCAGCACAAGCAGTGAACACCCCTATGCCAGAAAGCTGCACAACCTCACACCTGCACGGACTTCTCTTGAAGCTCGTGGATTTCCATCTAGATGCACAGCTCCATGCAAGCGGCTCCCAGTGCAAGACAAAATTATACCATAAATCAGAATTGTCCAGGTCAGGCAACAGACACAGTCCCACAAGACTTGCCCAAGGAATAAAAGTTGAAAAACACAGCTTGGCTGCTGACCATAGAGCTGCAAGCCACAGAGCTTCTGACGCAACAAGAAACATTTACCACAGTTTTGATCACTGACTGCAACGGCAACTAACTCATGCTCTGCTCAGACAGTCCACAAAAGGGAAGGAAATAGTCACACTCCTTGTCACATAGGGCTTGCTAAACGCTGCTGGGGGAGGGGAGAGCATAAGGAGTGATGAGCAGAGCTCTCGTGGCTGAGCAACAAATCTCTGAGTCACCCCACAGGATCAGCAGCACATGGCTTGAGAGGAAGGTGGGCAGCTACTCCACAGCATCTCTGTATCTACTCTGGAAAGTCATCTGCTGCTGTAGCACTACCTGTGTGTGGGGAGGGCTTAAGAGTTTGGTGCCACTTCCCCCTGCACCTCGAGCCATGGCTGGTCACCAAGCCATGGTGGCGGCACGAGGGAATGTCATACAGGGGTGTTGGAAGTTTGCCTACGTTCCTGACACATCTCCCCCCACACCATCACGGTGTAACCAAGGGCAGGCAGTACCCTAATGCTAAAAATACCTGTAGTAAACTCCACATAATAGACATGTTACTCAACTCCTGGTTTGGCTGTCTCATTTTATACACAGAAATAAGAAATACACACACCCGGGCACACACAAAAGTCTTCCCCACAGCCTTGTGGCTCTTTTCCAAGAGCATTTTAAAAGCAACCTACAATTCCTAATAAAAAGTAATTGAAAGTCTCAGGGAAGTTTATTTTTTCTTTTTAATATGAGCTTCCTTGCAATTAGATTTGTTATTCTGGAGCATTTGCTTTCCACAGTTGCTTATCACTGAATCAATAAATTATTTTGCTTGAAACATAAGAAAGTTGCAATTTTCCTTCCATTTTTCTTTTCCCAAAATGATGAGAGCAAGGTGCTTCTGATGTTTAAGTGCTTATGTTCCCTTTTCACTTCTGTTCATGCACGCCCACTCCAGGAAGAGGGCTCAAGCACATGCAGGTTTTGATGACAAATAAATTAACTATCTGTAAGGCAATAAACAGACAGTCCTAAGCTATTGCAGAGGTTTCCATTAAGAGACGCAGACTAATTTCACTGCAATTCATTTGCCACAAAGCTGGGATTTCACCAGGAATCTAAGACACAAAGTTTGAGTTTAGTTGTATTTATTTGTGTCGGAACAGTCTGGCTACATTTCTATTATTTTATAGGGTACCTCAGCAAGGAAGACATTACAATGGGCTGGGAATAGGTTGGAAATTTTTTGGCTTGGAAATAAAGACTGTGAAAAGCTGCAAGAAGAGGAGAATAAAGCTATCTTTTGAAACTTCACAAGGCAATGGTCCCAGACAAGGGTCCTATATTATTCAATGCCAGCAAGTGCAGGGCAGCCCTGAAACCTTGAAAAAGGTTGTAACCATTCCCTTTTCGAGCCTTCAGTCACTGCATGAAAAATTCAGCTGCAATTAGCATTTAGTACAAAGCACTTTCTGTAGGCTGACAATAGGTAGTCAGACCAGAAAGTGTACAGAGCAAGAACAGCACCCTAAAGAAAATGCATGGGTTTTGTTAACAGTGAAGCAATCCACACTTTTTTCCTCCACAGAAAATTAAAATACATATAATTCCCTCTGATGAGGAGTGTAAATCAAGAGCAAGAAAACAGAAGTTTAGATTAAAAAGCATCAGGGCAAGTTCAGAGACATGTTAAATGGAATTGCTTATTTTGCTGTTCCATTAAATAGGCAAGCTCAGTGCTCCTGACACACAGCCCCGGTCTTTATGGTCACTATTCACCATCAATCATTGGAGCTGCATGTCAGACCTGCCCAAGTGAAGAGCCCGTTGCTCTGAACGACTGTGATGTGCACTTTGTGCTGGGAGGGGGGATGAAAGATGAACTATTAAAGTACTAAATATCTCTGGGAAAAAAAAAAACATCTCCTCTGCATTACATAAATTTTCATGACATTTCAATTAATCTCCTAGTACTGTTTACAGTCTGCACACTACACAACACAGCTACCCTGCCTAAGGATAAAATATCAGAGAAGAAAAAGTCCTAACTGAGCCTTAGCTGAGATGATGTGACAAAGTAAATGTTAAAACGAGACAGCATCATCACCTCTCACATCTGCATGGACTGGACCAAAAGTGGCTAACAATTAATGCAATAAAAAAATCAGCTTTACAATCTTTGTCACAAGTTCTCATTAATTCCCTACCACTCCCTTTTCCCCTGCATATTTGCCTTCCAGCATCAGACCAGAGCGAGGAAAAGCACTGGTGGCACCATGTGCAGCCACCCCATTCTGAAAAGCATTTCAGAGTTAATGTTTCCTTACCTTTTATAGAAACCATGAAGAGGCTGGAGACATAAAAACTGCCAGTAATCCAAGCAGAAGGCCTTTAACTTCAGCATTTTCCAGTACTTCTACTGCAGCGACTGCAGCCTGCAGCGAGGTTTTAACAACACAAGACTTCTTTTTGTTATGATTTGAATGACTCAAATCCAGTCCAACACTCTCCTCTCGTTATTGCTGCAGCATTAAGTGTTTCTAATTGCAACCAACACAGACAGCCACCCGTGCACATGGCACAGCACCTGCACCACTCCCGTATCCTGCTTCCATACAAAGCGGCGGTCGCACAAAGGATACGGATTCATGTGCGCTCTTTGATCCCGATCGCAGTTTATCTTTCCAAAAGTCCAGGATAACTATTATTACACAGAAATCCCACTTCTCCTTTTGGCTATTTTAGGCCATTCTAAAAGCCCTCTGGTCAAACAACATGTATATATTCCAGTTAAGGTTTTGGAAGGACCTTTGGAAAACATCCTTAAAGTGCATGGAACTTCGGAAAATGCAAGCAATTATCTCAATCAGATCTGACACCAACTGCCCTATAATCACAGCAGTGCTATGATCCTATCACATGGGAACTGCCGGCTTCCCCCCCCCCCCCCCCCCCCTTTTTTTTTGGCCCTTTTGAGACCACATCTAATACTGCATGAAGTTTTGAGCCTCTGATACAGGCAAGAAGGTCCTTTCAAGTGATGAGCTTGTAACCTCCCTGTCATATCCTGTCAGCTCCTCTGTATCACCTGGACTTTGTTATAACCATGCAGCTCCTCACAGAACACGTAGCTTGGGGTCAGGAAGATATTTTTCATGTTTATTGGTTGAAAACAAATCTAGTTTTATAAATTTACTACTTTTATCTCTTTAGGAACTAGAGGAAGAAAATTGGAAAGTTTGAGGGCCGTTACAGAAATACGTATCCTTGTATTTGCTGTACCCGATTAACTAATTCTATTACAATGTTTTTACATTTCCAAAATAACAAATGTTTAATTTGTATCCATAGGAGTATTACAAAGTACATAGTTTTGATTTGAAACGTAATGCTAGGAATAAATGATAAACAGGTGTTTAGCCTTTGGACTTCAAAAGCTAGCATGAAAATAGGACAACTTCCAGAACATTCATTGCTAAGCAAATTTATTCTTATTCAGATTTTATCCTCATAACTGTTTATTTTCAAATTGTAAAATTTTAATTTGCATAATATATATTTCAGACCAGATTTTGTATTCAAAGACACATAGACACATATATCCCTATATGCTTTAAATAAAGGAAAAGTGAATTAGTACATAGGCATTTTAGTAAAACTGAATCTTACTTTTTGTCCCATTTTATAGAATTAAAATAAACTTCTCATATTCCTTATGGATCTGTATTTATGTTGCAGTATGCATATTGTATGTTTCCATTATTTAAGCAGATTTTACAATCATTTTCTTTCTTCTTGCCCCTGCCTTGAATCCATAAAATAAGTCATCATCCATCTATAGCTGCAAATTTTTTT